>JAOBYJ020043741.1:9495-30467 GCA_025403565.2 Palythoa heliodiscus
GTTTGTCTTCAGTCTTGCATATTCACTGGCTCGGTGTATGTCTTCAGTCTTGCATAGTCACTAGCTCCGTGTATGTCCAGTCTTGCATATTCACTAGCTCCGTGTATGTCTTCAGTCTTGCATATTCACTAGCTCCGTGTTTGTCTTCAGTCTTGCATATTCACTGGCTCGGTGTATGTCTTCAGTCTTGCATAGTCACTAGCTCCGTGTATGTCTTCAGTCTTGCATATTCACTAGCTCCGTGTATGTCTTCAGTCTTGCATATTCACTAGCTCCGTGTATGTCCAGTCTTGCATATTCACTGGCTCCGTGTATGTCTTCAGTCTTGCATATTCACTGGCTCCGTGTATGTCTTCAGTCTTGCATATTCACTAGCTCCGTGTATGTCTTCAGTCTTGCATATTCAATAGATCCGTGTATGTCTTCAGTCTTGCATAGTCACTAGCTCCGTGTATGTCTTCAGTCTTGCATATTCAATAGCTCCGTGTGTGTCTTCAGTCTTGCATATTCACTAGCTCCGTGTATGTCTTCAGTCTTGCATATTCAATAGCTCCGTGTATGTCTTCAGTCTTGCATAGTCACTAGCTCCGTGTATGTCTTCAGTCTTGCATTGTCACTAGCTCCGTGTATGTCTTCAGTCTTGCATAGTCACTAGCTCCGTGTATGTCTTCAGTCTTGCATAGTCACTAGCTCCGTGTATGTCTTCAGCCTTGCATATTCACAAGCTCCGTGCATGTCTTCAGTCTTGCATATTCACTAGCTCCGTGTATGTCTTCAGTCGTGCATAGTCACTAGCTCCGTGTATGTCTTCAGCCTTGCATATTCACTGGCTCCGTGTATGTCTTCAGTCTTGCATATTCTGTTGCTCCGTGTTTGTTTTCACCTTTTCATATTCACCAGCTTCGAGGATCACATGGACGGGAAGCTTAGGCTTTAAATGCCCATCTACCATCTTCAATCCATCGAGATTCTGGTACTATCTAATAATTGCTGCATAATGTGGGTGGGAAATGATAAGATATACACCTTTTTCTCAGGGTTGCGTGGACATTTTACTAACTTTAAATTGATATCTTCACATTTTACATATGTTTTGATTTGTCGGTATCAGTTCAATCTTTTTTACGCTTATCATGATCGGCCTTTCTATTCAAGCTTTCGATCAGTGCTTCGGGATGCATACGAGCTACTTGATCTAATGTCTAACATGCAATCTTCTTAACTTTTTCGATAACTACTGGTTTCACCATAGACCCCTTCTTTTTCGCGAGCTACATGTGGCTAGTCTTTATCACAGATTGAGGTGTGTTGGAGGCCAGTTTTACACTTCTGACAGCGCATTCAGATGAAATTGTATCTTTGAGGCTTTTACGTGTCATATCCCCAAGCTTAAAACAGAAGGAATCTATTTAGTGAAGTGCGACTGTGGCAAATGGTGTGTAGGGCAAACAGGCCCAACGATCGAATGCCGAATTAAACTGAGAACACGAACGGCACACTAGAAATGGACGTTACAATCTTTCTGCCATTGCTGAACATGTTTTTAATAATCCAGGTCACCTAATCCTTTTTAATGAAGTGAAAGTTTTAGCTAAGACAGAAAAATATATTCTAAGAAATATAAAAGAAGCGGTAGAGATACAAAAACATGAGAACAATTTCACTAGAGATGACTCTGTTAAATTAAGCCCCACATGGATCAAGTTATTCAAAGATACAATCAATTTTTACGCCTGGATTACACCTTTGTTCTTAAAAATTTACTCATTATTATGCATATCACTGTACATATGATCTATCTTTATTCTAATTCCTTTTATTTGATGAAGGCCACAACAAGTGTGGCTGAAATATAAAGTTTTACATTTAAAAATTTTTGTACGTGTAAATCGTAAAGTTTTTAATATTTTTTTATTTTTAAATTTTTAAGTTTTTAATAGATGAAATTGTGCTTATACACTCATATACTCTTTTTCAGCCGCCCCCTTGATCTTATCGCAATCAATAGTTTTGTGACCAGCTAAAATTAAATTAAACATTGGATTCGAGTTTCCAATCCACTTGTTTCACATGCAGCGTTCGCTGATTCTCTCTCTTACAGTGTCTTCAACCCTGCAAAACCTCCCTGGAGTCCTCCTTTTTAAACGTCGAAGGGCAGGGATGTCTTTCACGCCACTTTGTCAACACGTACGCGCCCCTAGTTGCGAAAAGCCCCGTTTTTGCCAGTCGTCGTCCAACCTAACTGTGTCTATAATACTGATGGACAATTTATTTTATGAGATTAGCTATGTCTACCCTTATGCCTGGAAGGTTAAACAATGTTATCCTCATGTATCCCCTAATTTCTCCATTATCTCCAGGAATGACAGGTGGTCCCATAATACTTTGAATGTGGGCATTTGCTACTTCACTAGACTTCCCGTATTTTTTCCTAAGAATTTTCTTGGCCCTCTCATACTCTTCACTATTGAATGATAACCCATCTATGCTGGCTCTGACTTTTGGAATCAATGGTTCCTTCAAGTACTAGTAAGAAAAACTGGGAAACTATCCAATATCTAACTTGTCAATTTCTGTTTCATATTGTCCCCCAAACCTCATCCGACCTAGACGAGTTCCCTGGATTTCAGTAATAACCAACTTAAATGTTTTAGCTCTGATCTTACCTAAACGTTATCTTTTTTCCTTTTTTTTAGATATTTGTTTATGATTTCCTGCCTGTATTTTTTCCTTCTCCTGTGACTTTCTTGTCTCCTCTCCTTCAAGTCCCATTTCAGTTCATTTTCTAGCGCTCCTGGTACCTCTTCGTACTCTACTATACTTGAATGGACTCCCTTTTTCCAGTTCCGTATCTCCTCCAGTTCGACCTTTGTTATTCTTAATTTCTGCTTCTGTACTTGCGACTTAGCTGGTGACTCTCACTGATAGTGTTCTTTAAAAGTTTCCGCTGTCTGGATAGGTTTGAGGCTTTTTGTTTTACGAATCGGTCAGTTCTCTCATGAGACAGTTGTAACAATTTGATTTTAGTTTCGATTTTCATGTCGGCCTCCTACGGCGGCGTGGTTGGCGCAGTGGTAAGTGGTAACATCTCTGCCTTCCAACCAGAAGGTCCCGGGTTTTAATCCCGGCTCTGCCGACTACCAGCTTCTGCTGGGGGCTAACCTGCGATGGATTAGTAGGCTGCTTTAGATCGAAGAATCGGACTTCGCAGAGAACGTCATTTGGTGGGTGGGGACTGGTACGAGTACGCTCCGGCCGCGTCTAGTTTGTTTTTTATTTGAAAGATGACGTGACGGTCGGTGTGACGCATCGTCACAGGGAGCCCAGTAATAATAAAATTTTAAAAATGATGCAACTTTCCACTAGCAGCCAGTGCAGTTCCCTCAGGGTGCAGCTTGGACGAAACGAGGCGGGCAGCACAATTTATATAAATAACATGGATTTTCTCATGTGCCCTTCTAACACAAACCACGGTCAAATTGATTGTATTCAAATTAGAAACTCCATTAAGGGTGGTTTATAATACTAACCACCCAATACTGACATTATCAATCTTTATCTTTTTTTGAAAACCACTTCCCAAATGCTTTTTGATGTTCTTACAGAAGAGCTGCATTCATAATCAAGTTTTCAAACACCTTAATGCTTTGTTCAAGATATTTAACAGTATTTTCTTTGTTGTTGTTTTAGATTAATATATTTGACTTCTGCTGAATTAAAACTAAAGAGCCATGGAGCCCGAAGTGCAAAAACTCTTTCTAAGAGCATGTGTGGGCTTGGCACTGACTGGAAAACTACATTTAGAGAACAAACAACTGAGAAGCTTCTGCGAAGAGTGTGTTACAATAGCTATCGACCTTCAGGACACCATCTCTTTCATTTTTTCGCACGCGAACTTAGCTGAAATTTATTTACAAACCTCGGAAATAGATAAAGCTGTCAGGAGCAACAGTTTTGTTTTAAGACTATTCAAGAATATTAAATATAAAAGAGGGGAAGGAAATGTAAATAGCAATCTTGGTACTTGTTTTTATGTTGTTGAACAGT
Source organism: Palythoa heliodiscus (assembly GCA_025403565.2). Classification (NCBI taxonomy): domain Eukaryota; kingdom Metazoa; phylum Cnidaria; class Anthozoa; order Zoantharia; family Sphenopidae; genus Palythoa; species Palythoa heliodiscus. The sequence goes on from JAOBYJ020043741.1 coordinate 13,543, forward strand.
ACGATAAAGCAATAGATCATCATGAAAAACACCTGACCATTTCAAAGCAGATTGGAGACAAGAAAGGAGAGGGAGCTGCTTATGGTAATCTCGGTGTCTGTTATTACTCTCTCGGGCAGTACGATAAAGCAATAGACCATCATGAAAAACACCTGACCCTTGCAAAGCAGATTGGAGACAAGGCAGGAGAAGGAGGCGCTTACGGTAATCTCGGTATCTGTTATTGCTCTCTTGGGCAGTACGATAAAGCAACAGAGCATTTTGAAAAACACCTGACCATTGCAAAGCAGATTGGAGACAAGGCAGAAGACGGATATGCTTATGGTAATGTCGAAAGCTGTTATTACTCTTTCGGGCAGTACGATAAAGCAATAGACCATCATCCAAAACATCTGACCATTGCAAAGCAGATTGGAAGTATTGCAGGAGAAGGAAGTGCTTATGGTGATCTCGGTTTGTGTTACTGCTTTCTCGGGCAGTATGATAAAGCGATAGACCATTACGAAAAACACCTAAGCATTGCAAAGCAGATTGGAGACAAGGCAGCAGAAGGAGGTACTTTTGGTAATCTCGGTGTCTGTTATTACTCTCTCGGGCAGTACGATGAAGCAATAGACCATAATGAAAAACACCTGACCCTTGCAAAGCAGATTGGAGACAAGGCAGGAGAAGCAGGCGCTTATAATAATCTCGGAAACTGTTATTACTCTCTCGGGCAGTACGATAAAGCAACATACCATTATGAAAAACACCTGACCATTGCAAAGCATTTTGAAGATAAGAAAGGAGAGGGAGCTGCTTATGGTAATCTCGGAAGCTGTTATTACTCTCTCGGGCAGTACGATAAAGCAATAGACCATTTTGAAAAACACCTAACTATTGCAAAGCAGATTGGAGACAAGACAGGAGAACGATCTGCTTATGGTAATCTCGGTACCTGCTATTGCTCTCTCGGGCAGTACGATAAAGCAATGGACCATTTTGAAAAACAACTGAGCATTGCAAAGCAGATTGGAGACAAGAAAGAAAAGGGAGCTGCTTATCGTAATCTCGGGAGTTGTTATGACTCTGCCGGGCAGTACGATAAAGCAATAGACCATTATGAAAAACACCTGAGCATTGCAAAGCAGATTGGAGACAAGATAGGAGAGGGAGCTGCTTATGGTAATCTTGGTAGCTGTTATCACTCTCTCGGGCAGTACGATAAAGCAATAGACCATTTTGAAAAACTCCTGACCACTGCAAGGCAGATTGGAAACAAGGCAAGAGAAGGAGGTGCTTATGGTAATCTCGGAAACTGTTATCACTCTCTCGGGCAGTACGATAAAGCAATAGACCATTTTGAAAAGCACCTGACCATTGCAAAGCAGATTGGAGACAAGAAAGGAAAAGGAGCTGCTTATCGTAATCTCGGAAACTATTATGCCTCTCTCGGGCAGTATGATAAAGCAATAGACCATTATGAAAAACACCTGGCCATTGCAAAGCATGTTGGAGACAAGAATGGAGAGGGAGCTGCTTATGGTAATCTCGGTGGCTGTTATCACTCTCTCGGGCAGTACGATAAAGGAATAGACCATCATGAAAAACACCTGATCATTGCAAGACAGATTAGAAACAAGGCAGCAGAAGGAGGTGCTTATGGTAATCTCGGTGTCTGTTATTACTCTCTCGGGCAGTACGACAAAGCAATAGACCATAATGAAAAACACCTGACCATTGCAAAGCAGATTGGAGACAAGGCAGGAGAAGGAGTTGCTTATGGTAATCTCGGTATCTGTTATTGCTCTCTTGGGCAGTACGATAAAGCAACAGACCATCATGAAAAACACCTGACCATTGCAAAGCAGATTGGTGACAAGGCAGGAGAAGGACGTGCTTATGGTAACCTCGGAAACTGTTATGAATCTCTCGGGCAGTACGATAAAGCAATAGAGCATTTTGAAAAACACCTGACCATTGCAAAGCAGATTGGAGACAAGGCAAGAGAAGGAACTGCTTATGGTAATCTCGGTAGCTGTTATTACTATCTCGGGCAGGACGGTAAAGCAATAGACCATCTTGAAAAACACCTGGCCATTGCAAAGCAGATTGGAGACAAGGCAGGAGAAGGATTTGCTTATGGTAATCTCGGTAGCTGTTATTACTCTTTCGGGCAGTACGATAAAGCAATAGAACATCATGAAAAACATCTGACCATTGCAAAGCAGATTGGAAATAAGGCAGGAGAAGGAAGTGCTTATGGTAATCTCGGTAGGTGTTATTGCTTTCTCAGGCAGTATGATAAAGCAATAGACCATTATGAAAAACATCTGAGCATTGCAAAGCAGATTGGAGACAAGAAAGGAGAGGGGGCTGCTTATGGTAATATCGGTACCTATTATCACTCTCTTGGGCAGTACAATAAAGCAATAGACCATCATAAAAAGCACCTAACAATTGCAAAGCAGATTGGAAACAAGGCAGGAGAAGGAAATGCTTATATTTATCTTGTCCACTGTTATTGTTCTCTCGGACTATATGAGAAAGCAATAGAATTTCGTAAAAATAACCTTGCAAAACAGATGGGGAACAATGATAAAGGGATGTTTTTATATCACTTGGGTCGATGTTATTGTTTTCTTGAACAGTTTGATGACGCAGCAGGTATGTTGAAAGATAGTTTGCAATGTTTCGAAGAGTTGTTTCAAAACACTCCACAGAAGGATGAATTAAAAGTATCAATTCGTGAGACTTTTCGTCTATGTTATAAGCTGTTGATTGATGTTCTTATTATTCAGAGCAAAACAAACGAAGCACTGTTTTTTTCTGAAAAGGGGCGAGCGCGAGCTCTAGTCGACCTCATGCATTTCAAAGGTTTCTCCAATTGTGCCAAAACCAGAGGCGAAATTTTAAATCTTGCTGACATTTGTAAAGTGGTAAAGTTACTGCAAAGTAATGCCTTATTTCTAACACTGAGCGGCGATTCAGTCAATACTTGGATCATTCAATGCAATGAATGCATATATTTTAAGAGAGGTTCATTACCCGCACAAAAGACAAAGTATTCGCCAGATGAAGTTGTTTCTCGGACTACACAGATAAGCTCACTCATTTCAGAATTTCGTAAATCATGTTTTCCAGTAGAATGCGAGGATCGTTCCCTGGCACTTTTATACTCGAAAAAAGAACTCGAACAGGATGATAAAAACTGTTTTCCCAAGTTAAGCTTGTCAAATGTTGTTCCAGAAGTTAAAATTGTTAAACATTTGCTCACCGTTGGACGCACTACACAAGACTGCGATGCAGACACTTCCTGCAGAAATCCGTTCTCAGATGAAGAGGATAAAAAAGTAATTGCGCTGCAGAAATTGCATCAACTTATTTTCGGTCCACTTCAGGAACACATCAAAGGAAAAGAAGTTGTTATTGTTCCTGAAGGTTTGCTTCATTTAGTTCCATTTGCAGCTTTAATGGATAAACATGGACACTATGTTGCGGAGTCTTTACGAGTGAGAATTTTTCCATCACTAACCACAGCAAAGATGATATTAGAAATTGAGTCGGAGCCAAACAAACAGGTGAAGCCTTTGATTGTAGGAGACCCTGACACTGGCCGCTTGCCTAGGCTACCATGTGCAAACAAAGAAGCACGAATGATTGCTAAGCATTTTAACGCCGAGCCCCTTATCGGAGAGGAGGCTACCAAAGATAAGGTCCTCCACAATATTGAGAATGCCATCTTGATCCACATCGCAGCTCATGGAGACATTGAAAGGGGAGAAATCCTTCTCGCTAGAAACGCAAACAGCATCAGTAACTCAAAAGAGCTTTCGAAAGAGGAAAGTATGCTGATGATGGCAGATCTTGAGCACAAGCGAATTAAGGCAAAACTGGTCGTTCTAAGTTGCTGTCACAGCGCTCGGGGTAAAATCACTTCAGATGGAGTGGTTGGCATCGCTCGTGCATTTCTAGGAGCCGGTGCACGGTCTGTTCTGGTCGCACTTTGGGCCATTAATGATGGTGCCACTATGTATTTAATGGAGAAGTTCTACGAACACCTTACACAAGGGAAGAGTGCAGGTGAATCATTGAGTGAAGCTACAGCAGCCATGAGGGCATCTCGAAAATACAGCGATCCTCGGCACTGGGCACCATTTGTGCTCATTGGAGATGATGTTACTGTATGTTGATACAAAGAAGCTTTGGAACGGCTGGATGGATGGATGGCAATTAAAGACGGAGACTGAGGATGTTGTTTACACCAAGAAAACTTAGCGGAGTACTCTTTACTTTTATCATGTGAATCCTTTATTTTCATTTCAATTACCTTGATGTGTGCTTTGAGTATTGACACTCACTAGTTAGGGTACATAAATTATATGATTATGGTTTTGAGGAATAATTTCTTTATATGCAGCGATTTCTCTGAAGAATAAGGAGTGTTTATCTCTATTTTTTGACCACATAACTACGCGAAGAGCACGGAATTCCTGATTACCATCAGTGCAAGATTATGACGTAATCACTACGTTGGAATATATTTTCTGACCATATAAAATGTTTTAATTTGCGTTTGTGGTCATATATAACTGACCCTTATTGTCGATGTATATTATCACTAAAAAGATTTATTGGAGGTACAAATATTACAAGGTAAGAGAGTGAACCTGAATATTAGCAGCCATGGACAGCTGTTTTGGCCTTGTTGGTCCTCATCAGCACGGCATAGCTGATAATCGGGCTCAAGTACTTACAGAAAATACATCAAGTAAGGTAAAAGTGTAACGCTTGTGGTATGTGGCTGTAGAATAAACGTAACTGTGTTGCACATGCGTGCTAGTGTAATGACACAGCCGCTAAATAGGGCACTATGGCCTCACGGGTCTGAGGGACTAAGCCCGTGATGAAACCCTTAAAAACAAGAGTGAACAAAAGAGACGTGCTGATGAGGTCTAGCGAGGGATGAAACAGCTATACGCGACTGCTAACATTCAGGCTGACACTTTTTCTAAGGTTTCAGTACGGGATTAATCCCTCTGACCCGTGAGGCCATTGTGTTCTATTTAGTGGCTGTGTCGTTACTAGCACGTTAGTGTACAGTTATGCTTATTCTTCAGCCACATATTTTTACACTACAAATATTACAAGGATTCAGTGCATCCATACACTGAGGGATTATAGTAAGTTGAAGTTAAGCAGTTCAGTTAGACATATACTGGAATAAAAATTCATAGGTCTATGGCAGATGTAGCCGTGGAAACATTTTTACATTTCTGACAATGATTGGCACATTTTCAATTTCGACAAGCTATTTGTTTTCAATATTTTCAGGTGCGCTGGCGATCTAAAGAAATTTAGTGCGGCAGATATTTGTTTGGCCGAAGTATTTTTACAGTTTGTCGCAACTAAAAGATTTAAAAAATGACATATATTACAGGTTGAAATATTAGCTAAAACGAAGTAAAAGTATTGCAAGAATGTAGGTATAAGGGCTGCTATAAGAACTAGATACATAGAGGGAGTTAAATAAGTTAAAAGTCAAAGAATTCTATTAATAACAGTACTGTGTAAGTTTCAGTGGTAGATTGAATGTGGAAACATTTCTCATTTCATTCGGTGACTGGCACATTTTCCATTTCGGCAAGCCAGGTTTTTTCAATATTTTCAGCCTCGCTGACAGACGAGAAAATTTGTGTGTAAACTTAACGTGATAGATTACAAATATGAAGAATTTCACTACTTAACATGTAAGGTCAAGGAAAAAATATCATCGGGTTTCCGTTATCCAATTGCAAACGACCCTACTTTTTCTGTATCAACTTTTATCGTTATTATGCCGGCTCTTTCATATCTTTTTGCTTATTTTGCCATATTTCTAATAATTGGAGTTTCCTTCTTCCAACAGACTTCAAAAACCAAGTATCTGTTGTGCTTTCTTCAATATAAACCCATGCACTGAAAGTTTATATTCTGAAATATTGTGAAAACAATGTTCCAATGGGCATGTTAGATTACTTTTTAGTATTAATATTTTATCACATCTTATTAACACAAGTCCCAGTGATAACGTTTTAAAAACAAGTAAAAAGAAAACAAAGGAAATGATAGAATAAAACAAATATTGACCCGGCCAATCAACCCTACGTTTTTGTGGCGACTTTACGGGCACCGTTGATACTTTTTGTTTGGCCTCACTAAATACCTTTACAGTTTATTGGTTACCTAGAAGATTTAAAGGATGACAAATAATACGCGTTGAAATCTTAGCTTAAACGAAAATTTAAAAGTAATATCATAGAAATAGAAATGGAAGAGGAATTTATCTTTGCGCACGTGTTGAAGAAATCTCCGAAGAGTAAGCCTGGCGGAGAAGTGAGCGAAGATTTTCAACACGCAAAGGTGGAATTTGTAACTTCAACATCGTAAATATTTTCTTTGTCGGCCATTTCTTAATTAACATAACACAAACTGCGGTAACAAACACTATAGTAGAACGGGTGTTGCGGGTTTTCAAATATATCTCAACGTTTCGTATGTTACAACATACATCTTCAGAAGTGACCGTAAATAACTAACAACTTAATAAAGAAAAAGATTTTCACTGCCAATATTAACATTCATGGCAGGCTTTAAGTCTGATCAATAAAGTTTCTTTAGTTTTACAATTTAGATCAGAACGAGCGTGATCCCTCTTAATATGATGACTTAATATTTAATACTTCTGAAGATGAATTTTGTAACAATAATAGATTTCGCTGTTTACAAGAAAAACGATAAAAAGTACTAGTGTTACACAATTTGATATTCTGCATGATGGTAATAAAGGCAGTTTAAAACGAAACCACTTTGGGGGGAGGGAGGGTTATTGGAGGGCCTCTTGTTTCAAAGAAAGGAGGCTTATCTTTGGGGGTGGGAGAACTTAAAACCGGGGGACTATGGTATATAAAGATATTACAACATTTTCGATTAGTTTTTGTGTAATGATGAAATGTACTACAATCCATTCTAGCCATTTAGAAATTTCAACTACCTCTGCGGTCTATTTTGATTCAGTGTGTTTAAATTGAAAACAAGAAGTAAAAAATATACCAATAAGAAACAAAAAACCGACATAAAAGTTTTAAATTTATATTTTAAAAATATACATTTAAATTTCTACGGCATATAACTTTGAAGGCAAAAACTGTTTTAGTCCGAAGGGAGGCAACGCAAAGATTTAGATGCGGCAGGAAATTTAGAGATCTTAAATGTTAAGGGGGGACTTAACCTAAAATAAGAATTATTTTTTGATCCAAACCAGAGGGGAAAGGGGGTACAGAAAAGTAGCTATATCCGCACTGGAACGAAAATGAAGGGAACTGGGCAGGGCATGATATCATCACGGGTGATGACTGGTGATCACATATGACACATCCCGCCATTTTTTTGTTTTGCATTTGCAAGCGCCAGGGCACCATTAATTGCTCTGGTTTTAGCTGAAAATTTGCTTTTCTGTGCCATACTTTGACCATTTGCGGGTGTCTGAGCTCATTTTAAAGAGTGTAGAAGGCTTAAACCTTGTCAGTGACAAAGAACTGTTCATTGGCACTGTGAAGGGACAGAAAATGTTGGTTTTGCCAAAAGGCTAACAACGGTTCTGCCCGATTCGTGGACAAGGGGCCCTAAAGCAGGTGTCACAATCATATTTTTCAGAAGTCTCGTTGAAGGATAAAAAAAATTAATCAGAAATGTTTGTAGAATGTAGACCTGCTCTTCAACTTTAATATAAAGTATAAAATGCATGAAGTAGAGCCGTCCCGCTCGAAAAGCACTTCAAATTCCCTTGATGCAATGCGCCCAGGTCTCTGCAAAATGGCCTATTTTCATGGTTTTGCCTTTAATATAGGAGGACCTTTTTTCTCAAGCTAACCCTTAGAAATGTAAACAAATGGGCTCCACTTGTTTGCTAAGGCAACAGTAAAATAAATAAACAATTTTTGGCCTCTATTATTGACTATGTTCATTAAAATGATATTATATTTCAAAATAGATACCATATGGAAGATTAAGATGTTTAGGTTAAGTCCCCCCTTAGATAGGCATTTTATGCAGGAAATTGGGTAAACGCGAATGCATTTCGTGATTTACGGGCGCGAATTTTAAAATTACAGGAGCAGAAGGTGAGTGCGATTTAAAAACTTCAAAAGATCACGAAATTCACGACCAAGATCCAGACTGTCCTACCTTCGGAGAAGGAAAAATCGGAAGAAATTTTCGAAGCCACTAGTTTGTCTGAGGGTATGCTCCCCTAGAAAGTTTTGAATATATTCAAGTTCGAAAACACCATTTTTAGCGTCCTGGGACGACAATTTCTGTCAAAAGTGTACGGTAAATTAATCGCTTTATTATTGCCAACGAGCCAGCCGAGCGAAAACGCGAGGCTTGCGAGGCGGCAGCATTATAGAGCCGTGCGAGGTATTGTATAGGCGTAAAAAATCTCGAGTGATCAGGAGATGTAAGTAAGGTAAGATTTTATGACGTAATGCTAAAGAGGTCTATTATCCTCGGATGGACCAATCATAGTGCGCTAACCTTGCGACATAAAGGCAGCATGATTTAAGAGTATAGTCACGGCTCTGCGCATGATCGACACTTGAGCCGAAATCTGACAGCATCTTCAGTTCTTTTTCGTCCAATCAAAATTGTCCAGCGAGTTGTAGGGCAGAATTTGACAGCACGATCGAAAAATAAGTGTTTCAAAATGAAGAAAGAATAAACGAAGCTAGCGCACAGCTGAAGAAGAAATTCTAAAAAAGGAAACAAGATTTAGGATTTGGCAATGTCAACCTCAAATTTCCACAACAAATAAAATTAGTGAGTTAAGGCCGAGAAAATATTATTGCGGCTTTCAAAGATCATTTACCGTGAACTGTATAATTTTTATTCGCAGTATTCGCACGCAGCGATTATTCCTTGATTTATTAAACTGCTTTAAAATTCCAGTTCTTTTTTTGAAATAAATTACAATAACGTGAGCTTCTTGCATACACCAGGGAGTGCAATTATTTGATTAATACAACGTTTCGTTAAGACGAGCTAGACAGTTAGGTACCGGTAAATGAACACGTTTCGAGTTTGAAGAAGAATCATATTTATCAATTATCAATCGAGAGGACTAAATTCCCGGGACTAAATTCACAAACTTATCTTTATTTCTGGCATGTCTGTGCATCTTTTGTCATTTTCAACAATTCTGCGGCAAATTACGAACGGCTATTCGTGGATTAGAAGACAACGATAACCAAAACACAACATCAGAGGAACTGCCGCTACTGTCATTTCCAAAGCGAGTTGATGAGCTGTGAAGTCTGTGTCGCTGGAGAAAATTCCGTAAGACTTGAGTAATTTCCAAGAGTCGTGAACTCGTCAGGAAAACCCAAACTATGGTAGCTCGAATGCCATAACGTTTTAAATCTTCTACTCACTGCAGTAGCATTCCAGCTCGGAACATCTTTCTTCGAAACTGCTTTGTCATCATACTGAATTAAGGTCGATCTGGAAAACTTTGGATTATATAGGATTTTAGGAAAGAATACTGTAAAATAACACAATTAATAAATGCTGTGATAACTTATGAAACAAAAAAAGTGATTCTTGACGACTGATGTAAAACCGCGAAAGAGATAATTTAAGATTGAGAACAACAACACCAATTATTTCAATCGTTCCGGGCCGGAACAGAATTTAAAATTTCAAGTTTCCGCAGCATGCGCAGAACCGTGATTGGGCCCTTTTAAATGTAAAAAAACGTGCTTTTTCGCGTGTTTTTTAAGTTTTATTTGTTCTGAAATCGACCATAAGTGGGTGTACTTTAATTAAGAGAAATGATCGAGCTAGCAAGCTCAACTATCGGCTAGCGAGCCACAAGAGTAGTCAATTCGAACAGGGTGGTAAAGGTTTTTTTCGTGATCCGTTATTGGATCAAAAATAATCCCGTGATACGTTATTGGGGTGCCAAAAATGCAATCGTGATCCGTTATTGCCTTAAAATTAAGTCCGTGATTCGTAATTCCACCAAAAATCTCTTACCGTGATCCGTTACAGTGTTCAAAATAAGACCGTGATTCGTTATCTGGGACCCCCCTTTACCACCCTGTTCGAACTGGCCAGCGTGGCAAAACAGTCAAATCGTTGACCACGTCGGCGAACAATAGAGCAATCAAACCAACTGATAAAGACGATAAAACGCATAATTCAGTCGAAAAAAACTCAAACTGCCAGAATGCCAAGCATTAAAAGTAGCTAGCAAGCTACAATCAAACGGCAGGCGTGTCAAGTCACGAGAGATGCGTGGGTTGTAAAAAACTTTGTTGTTACCGTTATTGACATTTTTTGACATTACAAAATGCTTCATCATACAATGAAAACAATGAATAAAATTGTTACTGTTAAGTTAAAAAAATACAGTAATCGGTGTTTGTCATACAGCCGAGACTGAAGTCTGTCATTCAAGTTGTCAATCAAAGCTATGACAAGGACAACTCTGGATCATAATGATATTAAGGTTCTTGCATTGTTTCAAATTGCATGTTTACGGGTATCGACGAAATTTTATAATTACATGAATTTTTAGAACTGAAAATTGCGTGACACCAGCGTGTTATTTTTTAAAAGGTTTATTTTAAAAACCCATACCTGATGCGGGAGTTGAGGATGTAATCAAATATCTCGATCTGTACATACATATTTTCCATCGCAAACCGCTGTCACACAGCGGTGAAATGAATTTACAAATACGGGTTTCGGCGAAGGATGATGAGGGACAGGTTTTGCTAATAAGCTGCACTACAGTTTCATTTTTGTTTGGAATTGGAGTGTCGAAAAACACAGACGGGAAAGTTACAAAACAAATCCCAAGACAGCCAGACAAGTGTTTGATAGTAGGCTGTTCGATGAACTTTGACAGTGGCAGTGCAAACAGATCGACGTGACGATTTATAAATGAATATGAACCGAAGCCGGAAATTGTCCTGGAAACTGTTTTTCAGGGAACGTAATTATGTTTTCTCAGCATTTAGAAATAATTATGTTAAAGAAGCTGTCGGGTTTTGGAATTTGCCAAGAAAATTTTAAAATGTTTTCGAACGTTTTTGATATCAATGTTATTATTTTCTTGAAAACACTGTTCTTTTTCAATTTTTTTTATTTCCCCCTAAACAGGGTCGGTCGGGTCCGTGCTTTGAAAAGTTTTATTCGTCTAGCTGTATCAATTGATTGATCACGTAATGCTGTTAACAAAGGAGTGATTGAGTGATCCTAATGACATGAGTGCCCTCTATAACTGGCTTCTTTGCCTTCGGCAAAACGACCCCAAGGGGCAGTTGTTAAATACTAGGTTGGTTAATTTGACAAACACGACTTTTTCTTGGTTGTTATCTACAGATTGCATTTCATCCGCTCACGGAAGTGGCTCAAGCACAAATTTGGTTTTAAATAAAAGCGATAAAATATACAAACCTTTGTTTGATTTTCTATGAGTATATAAAAACTGACAAAGAAAGAATAATTACTCATCCCATTAGATAACAAAAAAAATGCAATGATTTCATAAACTATTAGATGTTCAAAAAGAATTAACCCTGTTTTATTGCCTTGCTCGTTAGTATTTAGCGAGAGTTACACCTTGTTGTAACAGGCGACGCTACTGTTTAAAATATCACATTCAGTTGTGTTTCGCGGTCGACGCCGGCCGTCGATTAAATCTCTAAGGAGCTCACAAATTGACGACGTTTGCACGACGCTTCCGTTGGATTGCGTGAAATGTGTAGTGCGTATGCGTGTCTAGGCTCTTGGCGACGTAGAAAAGAGTGATTGGGCGGCGTCCTCCGCGAAGCACAACGTGAGGTGAGTTTTTAAACATTTTCCGTCAAATTTCAGGTGTAAAAGCATGAATTCTTGCTTGTTCAGCAAGAAAATTCAGCTTTCAGGCGCTAGTAGTCGTCACTGCTTAACTAAAAAATGCCGGGAATTTTGGGCATGAGCGCCATTGCCGTCGCACCTGAGAATTGTAAATCTAACCTTTAATAGGACGGCGACGTGACTGTGACGTGAACCAACGGCGTCGTCGTACGAACGTCGTCCATTCGAAAGCTCCGTATTGACTCCTCCCCGGATGGGATACTAACCGTCTCAGGTTAGCCCCCATCAGAAGTTGGTACTCATTTTATCGGCCATGTAAGGATGGAAAGTTGAGTCAACTTTGGCGGAAAAGAACCTGGGACCTTGTGGCTGGAAGGCAGGGATCTTACGACTGCGCCAACCACTCCGCCGTAATTTCAGACCAACAAAGGCGCTTATTTACATATTGCTTAAATCGCTCATCTCATTGGCTAAAACATGAAAACCTATTCCATATTTTAAATCAGCAAAAATGCTTTAATACTTACTAACAGTTTGCCATACAGTTCTGAGTCCAGTCCTAAGTGATCAGTTCGCGAGTTCTATTACCACAAAAACTACGTGAGAAAAACGGAATATCTTGCGTGCACATTGAGTAAGTGAAGGGAGGAGAAGGGTCAGGTCGAGGGCCGGCAGAAACAAAAAATTTATAAGAGCGGCATTGGGAAGAAAGAAGTCGAAGAAAGTTTCGTTTCCATTAAGGTCGGTTTACACGTGTCAACTTACCACGACCATTTGCTGCGTAACACTGGCTTCGGCGACACGTGGCAAGTTTTTGACTTGGGTTCAAAAACTTGCATCGCAAGATGACAAATAATTAGAAACTCAATTTCTGTAACGTGTCGCCGTTGATTTTGTGCGCAACAATAAACCACTTTTGCACGCAGGCGAGATTGCGCAAAGAAAACAAAAAGGTGTCTGTGCAATGCGCAAACGCCGAAGGACATGATACCGTTTGAAGCAGAAACTTGAGGCAAATAAGCTTGGAAACTGTGAAAAACATTTAAAAATACCTTCCCTTGTGAAGGAGATTTGTCTGTTGGCTAGTGAAAAATGTCTACTTTACTCTTTGGCCGACCGCAATGTGTGTTTTCTAGTCGTTTCTGTCGCACCAGTTATTGTTGCCGTTTCTATCGTAACAATCACTTTTATCGTTCCAGTCGTTACTATGGTCCCAGTGATTTTTGTCGTCCCACGGTCATTTTTGTTGTCCCAGTCGCTTGTGTCGTCCCACGGCCATTTTTGTTGTCCCAGTCGCTTGTGTCGTCCCAGTCATTTTTGTTGTCCCAGTGATTTTTGTCGGCCCAGTCGTTTCTGTCGCCCCAGTCATTTCAGTACGTCGTCCCAGTCATTTTTATCGTCCCTATCGTTTCTGTCGACCCAGCTGTCATTTCTGTCGTCCCAGTCATTTTCGCCGTCTTAGTTGTTTTTGTCGTTCCTGTTCAGTTTCTGGTTCTCCGGGATTATCTTAAGTGTTTACATACAATTTTCGCAGTTATTTTGGTTGTTCCATTCGTTTCTGTTGTACCAGTCGTTTTTGTTCGTCCAGGATCGTCTCAATAAAGTTTACATATATTCGCCCCAGTCGTTTCTGTTCTCACGGTTGCTTCTTCCGTCGTATGAGGAACGTTCAATTGACACGATAGATAAAGACTCGGATAATCATAATTATGAGAGCCAGAGTTAAGCCTATTAAATCTACTCTAATTAATTATCATTAATTAACATAGTAATCATACTAAATTATGAGAGCCAGGGTTAAACATATATCTACTCTAATTTCATTATCATTAATTAACATATTAATCATAATTATAGATAAAAAACGGCAATACTGAATACTTAGGATCAAAACATCAAGTTCTTTGAAAAAGTGGTCTGAAAGAATAATCCAGTCTGCAAATTATTCGAACATTCTATATAAACATCGTGCAAGTTAGCCCGGAAAAATTTTCAAAAAAGCGCCTTCTTTTTGTCAAATCTAGTTCTCTATTTATTCAGCAGCTAACAACCTGTCGAAAAAGAGAAAGTCGGAAGATTCAAAGTTATATCTTTTCTTATTAATATGTCAGTCTTGATGATAATCACAGAAATTGTGTTTGCTAAACGGGCAAAAGATATTACTTGATTGATGAATGGAGAAACACCTGTTCAGTCCGAATTTTTCAGATTCATATGCCTCGGTTAGGGTTGGAAAATTACACTCAAAAAATATTGAAGAAAATATTCTATGAAACTTAAGTCGCTTAAAATGACTTTTCCATTTCAAAATTATAGTACTAGTCACACATAATTCTTTAGCGGGCTTTTTCAACATCTTTTAACCGAGCTATACTGTTCTCTTAGTAGCTATTAGTTCTTCGTGAAGATATGATTTGTAATGGTCGACGACAAAGTGCGAATAAAAATAACAGTTTACAATATTGTATTGAGCTTGTGAGCTCTCACAGAAGAACATTTAATCAAACATGCATGATATTTTCTTGCTCTTAAAGATCAACACGCTCGGAATATATACATCAACAGTTCGAAATGCATTAAGGTCTTCAACTTGAAAACTTGGGCTGTTATAGATGTAAGAATGAAAGCAGAATTATTTTTGGAGATCCAAAAGCAACTAACAAAAACACCTGCCTCGTTTAAGAAGAGGTACTTTGACGAGTTCATTAATAAATCGATGTCGGTAACGTTAAACTTAAGTACACCATATAAAAGGTTGTGCTCCATTTGATGAATGTAGTAATACTTAACGGTAAGATTTTATAATCTTTACAGACGCATTTCTTTTGAGTTTGGTTAGTGTCTAACATAGTAACAATATAAGTCAAACTCACATTCTATACACTTGTCAATCAATAATATTGCAAGCGAAATGATTACTTTTCATTTTCAGAGAAAATTGTCAAAATCAGTAATCATTCTAAAGGGCGTCTAAAAGAAGAACCATTCTAAATGTCCTTGTTATCTAGCGAGTATTTAGCGAGTGTCCCTGAACGCAACATGCACTGTTCTAAAGAACCGCTATTTATACAACAGCCTGAACTGATCTTACCGGCATAAACATATACAAATATCCAGACATTTTTTGGACAGTGAAAAATCAAGGAAGAAACCATTCTGATTACTTTTAACTTGCCGGTTGTAAAGAAAGTATAATTGCAAAAGATGAGAATCTCCCGCGAATAAAGAAAGAAGGCATCTTTCCGACTTTGATTTAGCTACTGTTGTGGGGGACACTCACTCTAAATCCGACAGATCTTCAATACTTTTCGAGTTTGAAAAACTGTGTAAGCGGCGAATTTTTTTGTTTCAAAATGTAATTATGTCGAACAGCCTAATAATAATATAAACTCTAAGTACATTTCTCCGTAACGTTTATAAAACTGAAAATTCAGTTGAGTGCTGAGTGGAAATTTTTTTGTTATGTTATCTGTTTCGGATTTCGTGAAATCAGTGTTGGCTCGAATGCTGTTTGCAGGCCACTCTCTTCTTGCCATCTGGTGGGTTGTGAAAACTACGTCGAATCTACGTCTTTGGCTGCTTTCTTGTACGCTAATAGCGCCAGCAGCTGAATTTGTTGTCACCCTGGTATACCGCAAGGGAAAGGAATACAAATGGTGAGTAACCCTTTCACGAAAAGGTGTGAACTTTCTTTTCTTTACCAGTATAACTATGGCAAAAAAACTCCTTGAGATCGTAAATATAGACAAATATTTAATGTATGTTATTCATTGGAGTAAAATATTTTTGATAGATTAACTTTTAAAAAATGCATTCGATTGCATTTCTGCTTATATTTTTATTATTTAGTCTAGTATTTTTGTGTCGTGCTCTGAAAATCTTAACAAGTTCAGCTACTTAGCTCGATCAGTTGCTACTAACTCTAAGCAGCAGTGCTCGTTACTAAAACGAAATTTATTTTTCTTAAAAATTCTGATTTTGTTATTGCAGATCTAGAAAATAAGTTACAGTATTTTTCTGTGCACTTTTAAAAATCTATAGTTAAGATAAGAAAGAAACAAATAGGTCGAAGCGTTTTTGGTTCAGTTTATTTTCAGAGTCAGGTTCGCAAGAATTAACGGTTTCAAAAAGTTGCCGCTTTTTATTGCTTTTATAAAATCTGTTTAGAGTTATCAATCACTTGACTTATTTCTACACCTTTAAATCGTGTCAGTAAGAGAACAAATACTGTCACACCGTTATCTAGACTACACCGGCTAACGATTACAAAAAGCTCAACATTTTCAAAAAGTTACAAAGCTTTATCCTTGTGGAGGATAAGAAGTATCTTCTGAACCTTTGTAATGTAAATACTTTGATCTTTGTTCTCACTCAGTTTTATGAATTTTTTCGTCAAGATTGAGCAAAAAACAAAGCCGTATAAAAGCCTAAAGTTTTTCCCTTGAAACAAACACCAGAGGAACGCTCATCCATCATAAAATTAAATGTGTTTTAGTTTACTTAAAAAGAGTTTCTTTTTTGAGTTCTATTTTAAAATTAAGAGTATTAAGAGACTATGCAAATATAATCTCTTATAGCGCGGCTTTCTCTCCAATCCGGCATCCTTTGTCTTTCAACAATTCTTAATCCTTCCTGCTCTGCTAAAACTGAGAATTCTGTGCCATACAGAAAAGTTTTTGAAATCCATCGTTATACCTGACAATAACTCAATACGAAGCTGTTTAGACCTATTCTCTCAAGTCTGAAATAATCTCATAAAATAATAAAACTTGTTACCAAGAACACAAACATTTTCAATCTCTTATCTTCTTCCCCATATGCATTATTTGAACAATGGCTCATAACAGGTAAATAAATAATAATAAATAAATAAATCTTATTTTTATAGTGGTCAATGCACTGAGCTAGAAGCTACTTTACAGGCATGCCACTGTTTAACATTAAAATTACACAGTTAAGAATCCCAGTTGGCAGGAGGCAGACCAGTTGGCTATTTACAAAGCGTGGACGGTGGAGGATTTGACTCTGGGGTTACCTGAGACAAA
>JAOBYJ020043742.1:3546-19875 GCA_025403565.2 Palythoa heliodiscus
TGATTCCCTCACCTGTATGTCTCTCATCAATGCTAACATTTATAAACTGATTCCCTCACCTGTATGTCTCTCATCAATGTTAACATTTATAAACTTATTCCCTCACCTGTATGTCTCTCATCAATGCTAACGTTCATAAACTTATTCCCTCACCTGTATGTCTCTCATCAATGCTAACGTTTATAAACTGATTCCCTCACCTAAATGTCTCTCATCAATGTTAACATTTATAAACTTATTCCCTCACCTGTATGTCTCTCATCAATGTTAACATTTATAAACTTATTCCCTCACCTGTATGACTCTCATCAATGCTAACATTTACAAGAGATTCTACAGCTTTTTTGGATGCTGGAGGTGCTTTGAGTTCTTCTAGTTGGCTGCATCAAAACAAGAATAGATTTCTTTAATAAGTTCTTCCAGTTGGCTGGAGCAAAACAAGAATAGCTTTAAGTTTTAAGTAATAACAACAATAATAATAATAATAATTAAAATAATGCTAATAATAATAACAACAATAAATTAGGAGATTGTCAATTGTGCAAGTGGAGTGGACAGATTAAGGTTGAACTGAAACTTACCAAGAAGGGAAAAAGAACAGAAAAATGCTGCTGAAAGAGTACAAATCAATCTCTAAATCGATGTCAGGGCTAAGTTACCTGATGTTCACCCAGTGTTGGCCAATAGAAGAGCTTAAGAGACTAGATAGAGAAGCAAGGAAGGTGATAGTTGATAATGGAGGCAAACACCCCCTTAGATCCACAGCTTTGGTTTATCTGCCAAGGATGCTTGGAGGGCATGGCCTAAAGAGCATTGGAAGCTGAAGTAAGATTATATACTAATGAGGATCCAGCCATGGATGCAGTACAAAGGTTTGAGGAGAGGTCAGGAGGGAGGGGATGATAATCGGTAGTGAAGGATGTGAGGAAATATGCATCTGAGTTTGAACTTAGTTTCACTCACCCCTAACCAATGATCATATGTATTAAAACTAATGCAGAAGTTCCATTGAAAAGGTCTCTGGGGGGCA
Organism: Palythoa heliodiscus; assembly: GCA_025403565.2. Lineage (NCBI taxonomy): Eukaryota > Metazoa > Cnidaria > Anthozoa > Zoantharia > Sphenopidae > Palythoa > Palythoa heliodiscus. The sequence continues at coordinate 4,577 of JAOBYJ020043742.1, forward strand.
GGGGGGGCACCCAACTTTTTTGGGCGGGGATGCTCGTCGTACCTCTTAGGGGTAAAAATTCAAGGATTTGGTACCTCTTAGGGTGCCAGAGATGAAAAGGTCAGGGGTGTGGATGAAGGTTGTGGCAGAGAAGAAAGAACTGGAAGAGATGAGAGGAGAGGGTTGGCAAGGGCATCTGATGACCGAGAGATGTGAAGAAGAATGGATCAGTAAGTGGAAAACAGCACCCACACACACACCATCTCAGCCATGCAAGAGCTGTACCAACAGATGTTGCCAATGAAAGTTTACCATCAAGAGAAGACCGGTCTAGAAACTGACTCGGATGTGATGTGTTGCCTATGCAGAAAGCAACCAGAAACACAGGCCCATATTCTCTGATAGATGTAGCACTCTTGCACAGACGAAATACTTAGTGCATCACAGAGCAGACTTGAAGATAATCTTGTTTGAGCCGTTGAGAGAATTTGAGCTTGTTGACACAAGGCCACCATGGTATTCATCTGCTGAACCCAAGGTCCTTTACAAGAACGAGAGAGCTAAAGTTTACTGGGACGTCCCCCTGTATGTGAAAAGTACAGAAGTACAACATAACAGGTTAGATGCGAGGCTGGTATACAAGGAGGAGAAGAGGGTTGTTTTGTTAGAGATGAGTTGCCCATGGATTTCAAACAGGGATTTGAAGGACAAGGAGAAAGCACCGAAATATGCCCCTCTGCAGTATAAACTTGGCAAGCAGTTGCCAGGGTACAGTGTAAAGCAATGCAATATTGTGGTTGACAACTTAGAAGGATGCTTAGCAAGTGTGAGATCTAGCATAAAGCAGCTGTTTGGCAGGAGAGGAGACTGTCCTGAGGTGAGTCCAAAAGGCAGTGATATCAGGAACCCTCAATATCGCAACGAATTTTAAAATTGCAACAAGATAGAACATTCCAGAGACATGGATAACATAATATTTAGAGTTTGCTAGAATACAACTTTTTACATTATTATTAAAAGGTCTTTAGCTGTTGTTTTTTTTTCATTCTCAATAAGAACCAATATTTTAGTAGTGACTGGTTCATAGGCTATGATTTGGTGCTCTATGTATTTGTGTTTTAAATCAGCATTCAGATGTGTATACTGCAGATAATAATAATAAAAAATATATAATGACAACTCCCCAAAGAAGGGTCTTTTAATACACCAACGTGACCAGTGGGCAGAGGACTCGAACTCGGAACCTCCGGGTTACAAGTCGGCACTTTAAAGTGCTTAGCCACGCTGCCTCCTCCCTTTCTTTTTCTAGTTAGCTGGGCCAAAAGGGAACAGATTTACTGCCGAGGTGTATAATCAACTCTGCACTCATCACAAATATTATGTTTGTGTTTGCTTAGGACTATTCCGCAATAATTCCAAATATTATAGAAAAAAACAAATCCAGATTTATGGGATTTCTATTTTCCAAGAATTCTACAATTACAGTTCCACCCCTCCCCCCTGCAGGGAAAATTCCCCAAATTTTCTCTGCAGGGGAGGGGGGAAGGGGTGGAAACAGATGTACACAGGCTAACTGATCATGTATGTAGTCTTTCTCAGGTCAGTAGATTTGAATACACCCGAAGCTATCTCCCTTTATTATTTTTAGTTAGTTTTTATCTCTTTCCTACCTTGTGAGTTCTACTAAGTCGCTGGCAGAGAACAAAAGTCTGCAACAACAATTGCAATAAAACCCATCAATTTGTTAACAAAGGGTACATATGAATCTGTAACACCCAGTATTACTTAAGAAATAAAACATGTTTTCTGTGCCTTCATAGCCTGGTGAAAACCGAGGCAAATAGGAGAATTCAAGAGCAGATCAGTGAAAACCCGAGACGCAGTTGAGGGTTTTCATCTGCTCGAGAATTCTCACAAACTTTGCCGAGGTTTTCACAAGGCAATGGAGGCATGGAAAACATGTTCTATTTCTTTCATAAAATTGTTATTTTCTGACTAAATTTTAAGATAAAGAGAATATAGGAAGTGTGTGAATAGTTTTATTTCTTTGATGAAACTGCAAACTCTCCCAACTTGGCGACTGCAAAACGTCATTTTTGTGTTTCATAGTGCTATGAAAGCACACTTGTCGACCAGTCAGAACGCATGTAGTATCTAAACTATTTTATATAAAGCTTATTAAAACGTCTGTAAGACAATAAAATTATAATTTTTGTGTAAACAGATATTTTTGGGGAGCCCATATCCCTTGTAAGCCTCCTGGTTTCTTTGTGGGCTTCCTATTTAAAACAGCAATTGATGATTGTATAAAGAGGCAAAATAAAATTCAAGTTAAACTAAAACTTATATATCATTATATGCACACCAATTGAAAACGGTACATTTTTCAAGAAACCATCATGTCATCAAGGAGCAAAATTTCCGACACACCGATCTGAGATATGAGTCTAAGTAACTAAGCAGTGCTAAAAATCCAGCAAACTTGTATTAAACTTCGTCTTACAGGTTTTACTTTCGATTTAAACCACAGCCCTGGTTGAACTTTAAAAATTTGGGGCTCACCTTGCTAATTCCAACAAGAACTCTGGTTGATTTGTCGTGTCTCGATCATCGTGCTCGTCGAAATATGAAGCCATGATCGGTTTCTATGCAAAATATTTTTTTTTAAAAAAAACTTTTAAAACAACTTTCAACACTATATTTTCGTTTGATATTATATTGTTACGATATTTAAATGACTCAGCGTTGGTCAGCGGCGTTCGGCTGGTCTAAGCTTATAAAAACTTTGTATATGCTACGATTTAATGCACTTATTTTGAAGATCAAGAAGAATGTCCGACGAAGAAACATCGAGTGACATATGCAAGGAAACTGCAAATCTGTCTCTTGGGATAGAGAAGTATCCTGTTGAAGGGGAAGGAAAAGATGAAAAAGAAGCTTCCGCTACCCCTCAGACAACAGAAACTGCTGCAGGAAAGCCCGAAGATGCAGTTATTGGCAGCGCAATGGACGTTCCGGGAGTTGTAAGCCCCGAGGATGATTTAAAAGAAAGTTGTCGTGATATGTTTTCAAAGATCGCGAAATATATGGAAGGGGAACTGTCAGGTATAAAGATCAGTTGTCACTACCTCAATCAGTTTGGGTATTGTTAGTTTTTAATCTAAACTGCATATGGAGCTGCATGTGTGTCATTTTAGATCTGTTAAGAAACCTTTTATATAATAATTCACTAAAACATTTTTGAGACATGGTACACTGTACTTGTTTATTTCTATAGCTCTAGGAAGTGGGTGAGTTAACTCGCTAATCAGCCGATTAAATTGTCAATAAACAAAATGGTGGACTTACTATTTGGCCTTGTAGTGCTCCCTCAACAGAGAAATTACCAACTTGGCAATATATATTTGGATGATTTCACTCATGAATAGTTAAAAGACCTGTATCCATTTGGAAAGGAGTCGATAAATTTTCAGTTTGTTGACTTACTTTTGGACGATCTAAAGGTGCTGAACTGTCCGAAGCCATGGCATCAATCCATTGATCCAAACTTTTGTTGCACTTTGTTTTTATATAAGTGGCAGTTTTGAAGTCATCGATGATCCATTTGCCATTTGGTTTGCCAAAGTTAAGTGTTTGTCAAATGCAAAAGATGCATCTGCTGCATTAGTTGGCTAGCAAAGTTAGTTTCATAGTTTTGTCGTCAAATAATTCTGAGTTCTCATTTTCGATTATCCCACATTTTAGCTTCTCTATGATTGTTAGAGCTGCAACCCTAAAGCAAGGCAAGGACTGGAATTTTCTTCTTATTTGTTCCATTTTATCGTCGCTTTATGAATTTGACTGTTTTCAAACAAAGACAATAAAACTATTGATGATACAGTAAAACTTGGTAAATACATGAAAATCTGTTAAAACATGCCCAAAACGGTTGGCTACACAAGGCCAAGGCAGTCGTCAGGAAAAGGTGGGAAAATAATGCTCTGGCGGGAAACTTGATGCGGTTGTTTCATAAATGTTACAAAACTTATTTGAAAATTATTATTGACAGTTTTTAATCCACCATTTTTTTTGTTTCCTTGCATTATTACTATAAAAATGCCCAGCCATAATAAAAGAAACAATGCAAAGCTTCATTTATTTCACGCACATAATAAACTGAATAAACTTGAAACATGAGCAGCACTGTTTCATTTACTTTCTCAGCTTATTTGTTATTAGAATTTCTTAGTTTATTTTCCTTAAAAAAAATTCTACAGAAAAGTTTTCTTCTGTTTTTAATTGAACTCCACTTACGGAAACGGAAGCCATTGTTACCGCGACAGTGTTTGTTAAGTCTGAAGTTTATTATGGGATGTCAAAACTTTTACTTCCGCCACTTAATCATGGTTTAGTTAATCGATGCACTAATCGAGGTTTGTGGGACACTTAAAACCACCGATTAACTAACCCAGGGTTAGCAAATTTAATCCTGGGTTAGGCTTAACCCTGGGTTAAGTTTAATCAGGGTTTTGAGGAACCGGGCCCTGGGCAAGAGATTTGATTTGATCATTTCCATAGTTTGAATTTCATGCCTGCTGCCTCCGTGAAATTTATTATTTTGGAGTTGCAAAGCCAGATCCACAGTTGTTCAATTTTATTGAATTCATCAAGAGTGGAGATTGGCACTGTAACTGATACAGGTCACTTAATCATACCGTCACCTGATTAGCCTAGTCGGTAAGGTGGCAGTTGCCATGCAGAAGGCTTGAGATCGAGTCCAAGTTGGACCTTCCCTCAGGGTCTTAAAATAACAGAGGAAAAGATGCTGCTTTTGCTCTAACAAGATTGTGAAAATGGTTAGACCTTGTCTATTCTCAAATAAGGACGTAAAACATAGTTCCAGTCCCTCAACAATCTATTGGGGGACTTAAAAGAACCCACACAATTGTTGAAAAGAGTTAGGGTAGTGATCTCAGTGTCGTGGTCATTCTCTAAGGACATTTCTCAATGTTTCTAATATATGTGAGCTGTTGTAGTGAACTATCTACATCTGGTGCAGCCTTACTTTTCTGTTGTTACACATAATTAACCCTCAGCAAGGGTTACTGCAGTTAGGTCTGGTTGAGTCTCTGTCAAGTCAAATCTCACCTAAAAATGTCCTGAAAATGCTGTCACATACTCGGAGGGAGATGAACTTCAAAAAATTTGTGGGACTTTCTCTGAAACTGCTTCATTGCAGAGAGACAGCTTATACTCTGTTCACTTCCATGCGGTCCACCATTTTTTTCATGGTTACAAAAGACTGGGACAACTCGCAAGTGATTGAGCTGAGGGTGTGCACTTTAGTGCTTCAATGTTTTATTAATATTTAATTATTATTTTTAATATTTAACATTGAAAATTATAACCAACATATCCAAAACATCCACACATTTAAGGGATAAACATTGTTTCTTTTTATATATGGAAAGGAAGCAACTTTTTGAAGGAAACGAAACAACTTTGGATTAGGAGCAAATTATCCTGGGTGGGAATGAACTGGTATGGGAATGAAACAACCAAGTATCTTCTCACCTATCCCCCACCAGTCTCTTCTCACCTACTGTACCCCTCCCCCCACTAACCTTTCTCCCACACTACCTCCATCTCAATTTTTCAATATTAAGTATATTTAACAATTATTCCATGAACGTGTGTTGAAAATGAGGTGATAGAATGCGACAAGGCACAAAGTGCTCAGTTGGCTATTTTGACCTCATATCCAACAAAACTTGAGTGGAATAATTGTTTTAATAAATTTCATTCAATTATAAACTGTTAGATAGTTAAAAATTATAGCCAAATTTTATTAGATTCTGTTTTACTTTTACAAAACGGCTGGAAAAATTAATGGTGTGTTCATATAAGGTCATTTGGTATGAGATTGGCTCAACCAATCAGAATGCTAGAAATATTGTTCAAGCATTCTGATTGGTTCACTCAATTTGATTATCAGCTCATAAAATTATACCGAATGATCTAATATGGAAATTCATTTTCCAGTCTCTTTGTAAAAGTGGAACAGAATTAACTAGAATTTGGCTATGATTTCCAAACTTGTATCTAATTGTTCAGAAATGAATGAAATTTAATAAAACAATTATTCCACTGATGTCTTGTTGGATAACGGTAAGAGGTAAAAACAGCCAAATTGGCACTTTACGCCTCATCAGCTATCTATCACCTCATACCCAATGCATGTCAGTGGAGTAATTGTTAAAACGCACTTATGTTTTTTCCTTAATTTTACCTGGGCTTGAACCATTGACATTTTACTTCTTAGTCAAAAGTGTTAAACCAGTTTCAATATTGTTATGAATTTGATTTTCAAGAACTAAAAACTAGATTAATGAAACTATTGGTTCACACTGGTTTGAAAATATTTCTCTCTCACTCATTGGAAAATTCCAAACCAAACTAAATTTTCAACCACAACAAAATTAATGTAAAACTGTACATATCTTTTACATCTTACAACCTATTTTCCTACAGCTTCTGTGGATAACTATACTTTGCTTGAGACTCTTAATAACTTGACAACTGCAAAGTATTCTGAGATGTCCAATATGGCCAAGACATTGATCACATCAATGGAGGAGTTGGACGGTAAATGTAAGTACTAAGAAACAGATTGAAGGCTGAACATTGTACCTTTACAAATGACGTGTGTTAAATCTATTTGACAAGTGATTTTCAAATTTTTCATGATGTAGTGTATTATTATTGCAGCTATTCTTATTATTGTTGTTGTTGTTATTAAAACACAGCTGAGTTTGGTTGTCTGGTTGAAAAATATTACTAAAAACAACATTCATAAACCTTACCTCTAATAAAGTGCATCTCAAATACAGAATTCCCGATATAAGTCGCTAAGCCATACAATTGTTTAAGATTTACATCCCCTGGATTACTGTTAATTCACCTCTAAACAATCAGCTCCAGGGTTTAGAATTTATGATATATAGCAGACATTAATCAGTTAATTTTTTTCCATGAATTTACATATGGAATTATTCTTATAGAAATTACCAAATTTGTAAAGGTACCACGTTTTTCTGATGAAAATTAAATAGGTCTGTTAATTAAAAAAATGGCACAAATAAAATTGTAAGTTACCTTCAGTTGATATAGATGATTATATTTTATTGTTTCTTTTTAATCTGTGTGATCCGTAGCACTTAGAGTCCTAGTCCCTGTCCACACCAATGCATTTTTGTTCAAAACTGCATACATTTCAGTACATTTAGGCCTTCTTATAATCCACACTGAGATGCTGAGTATTTTCAGCAAAACGCATACACTTAAAATGCTTTTAAAAATTATCCAAATGAAAACATTTACGTATTGTCTTCATGTGGACAGATGAGGTTAAATTATGATGATATCATCTGCATCATTTGAGGGGTACCCAGGCTTTGGGTCCACGTAAAATCAAGCATGGTATCTCTTCTGAGTACGTGTACAATATTTAACTTACATCACCCATATCCAATTCAGCATTTTAGTGTGGATGTAGATCAATTGATGCATTTTGAATGTCACTGCAAAAGGAGCCAAATGAAGACGCATTAGTGTGGACAGGCCATTTGTGTTCAAAAAGTCAGTAAAGATATCTTATGCTTAAAAATTTTCAAAATGTTGCCTTTCAGATAAGAGTTTACAACCATATTTAGATCAGATTGACAAACTTGAGGAGAGTGTTGCAAGCTTGGAACAAGCAGCATATAGATTGGATTCCTACTCCAAAAGACTTGGTCGGTAATTAAATTGTAATGATAGTGATAACAACAAGAAGTAATCAGAGATGGAAAGTGTATTCGAGACCTTAGATGAATACATGTAGAACCAATGCAAACTGAAGCATGTGTGAAATTCCAGCACATGTCAGCATGTAAATGTAATAACTTTGTACCAGTTTCGTGACCAAGACATGCTGCTGCAAAAATATTATGTGGGGGTGGGGGCATTTTAGTGCCCTCAAAGTAATCTCAAAACTTTCTGCATAGCAGCCACAGGATACACAACCCACAGTGTGAAATTAGGTTTGCGTTCCTTTGTTGAATGCAATAATAATATTAATAAAAATAATAATAATAATAATAAATTGGTATTACATTTATAGAGTGCAGATAAGCATATAAATGTACAAATGTGCTGTTTACAGTATGAGTGTGATAAAATTAGGGAAATATATAGTAAGATAAAAAATCTTGATTGTGATGAGAGTAATTATCCTGATTATAATTGTAATATGTATAGTGAATCGGTGTCAATGGAAAAAGAAATTGTGAAGGAGGGGGGAAGGAAGATAGAACTCGTACAGGAGAATGAACATGTACAGAAACCACATCCAAAAGTGGGGTGTAGCATGAAAATTGTTTGATCATGTGATGGTGAAGTTATAAAGTGAATCATGATACTGTATCAAAAATATGACCCCTATATTCACTTGTGAAGCAGTGAACAGTGATAATTAAGTGTTAATTAAATGTTAATTATTATAATTCTTAGTATTAGTATTATTACCTAGATACAAGATCATGATTAATGTGATGAGTTGTGATTGACTTTCTGGCAAGTATTAAAAGCCCATTTCTTAATTTTTTTGCAGAAGCTAAATTCAAGAAACTGGAAAAAAGATGAATATTCAAAAAAAAACATGCCAGCCTGCAATAATCTCCAAAGAGATGTTATAATTACAAATTTTGTTCAGAACTTCTTGATTAAAGATTCAAGAGCCTACCCCTTCTCAGTAGTCCACTGTGTAACTTTAGATATTTCAGAATAATTATAATCTGCCTAAAAAATCTAGGTTGTAGAGTTAAGTAAATATAAAGACAAACCAGTCTGCCATTCAGCTACAATCATGTACTTTATTTGGCAAAGGCCTTTCAGCTTATGCCCTCCTCAGTGACAAGGAAACTACAGAGTAGCAATGACAGCACTAGCCCATAATATATACTTATTAGGTATAAAAAAGCTATGTTGGGATCCCTGTGTGCAACTCACAGGGATCCACCCTATTTAAACCAAATGGCTCACTAGAATGTCCTTCCCCAGAAAATATTGAGCTCCACTTGTTTGATTGTCATAAATATTGTTAGCACTCATTTATTGACAATTGAAGGGTCTGGTGCAAAAACAACGTAAGTAACTTTTGATGAAGTTCTCAACTCTCCCTACATTATCACTATTGTCTCTTCATAACCCTTGGGAGAATTTAGCATTTCATTCCAAGTCACTTACTTTGTTTTTGCACTTTGTCTAGGCCCTTCAATTATAATTCAACAAAAATTTCAAAGTAAAAGCATCCAAGCTAAGGCCACTGGTCAGAATTGATCATGTGATATTTGCTCACAGGGCAAGTATCAGTGCATACAACAGGGAAAATATCTCGGCCATTCAAAAGAGAAACTTACTTGTTTGTTTTAAGTTTAATTAAATTGAGCCTGACTTGTGATAAAAGGAGAAGTGGGTTCAAGTCCCACTCAAACAAAAATTTTTTTTTTTCCTTGACGATTACGTTGGAAAGATAAAATATGTGATTATATCATTCTGTAATTTTCTGCATTTCTTTGAACTTATCTTTCCCAGCCTCAAAATTTTAATTGATTTACAAAAATTTGTCAAACTGCAAAAATAAATCCCTGTCAGATATTTTAGATGAACAACAATTATCCACAAAATTTCTTCCCCCAAAGCATAAAAATTTTCCAATCACAAATGTTAATTCCAGCAAAATTTTCATCATACACAGTATTCCTTTTGCTGATTTTGAGGTAAATTTAATAAACAGATCTATCTTTCGCTTCATAATCAACTTTATCATATAAACACCAATGAAAGACCACTGAACTGAGCTTTCATACGAAAATATGATATTTTCACATGTGAAAATACCATTATTCACATGTGAAAATATCACTATTGCTATAGTTACATATAAAAATCACATGCCTTTCGATATAAAGTAAAATAATTTAGTAATTCAATGGTGTTTATATTATAAATAGAATATAACATGGCCACTTGGAGATATGAAATTTCTCTTTGAGTGTTGAAAAATATTTCACTTGTTCGTTTCGCTCTCGAACAAAAATTTTGTATCCCCACATGATCATGTAATATCCTCTATTTACTAAAATCCAACTAGTGGACTATTATCAATTGTGCGATCTGAATGGCTGAGCTACTAGTAGGCTATAATACAACTTTAAAAATATATAAAATGAGTTAGTAATTCATTGGTGTTTATATAATGAATAGAATATTACACGACCACTTTCAGGAATTCTATATAAGTTTTTCTTCTTGCATTGAAAAATTGCTTTTCTTTTTTGTGAAATATTTTGGAACTGTCAAAGCAAAATTTCGTATCTCCATGCAGCATGCGCTATCTTCTCCACTTGGCCATAAAGCCAAGCAGTGAGAGCTGTTGAGTTTAAACACTTGTTTTAATATAACATAAAGTTAGTGTAATCCATAGGAAAAAGCTCTGAGGCAATATTTATTACCTATATCGTAGTTAGTAGAGTTAAATGGTTAGGAAACTTGGTGGCTTTCTTTCTTATATCTTTTTGTTCTCTCTTACCCTATTGAAATATGATGTCGAGAGTGCACAATTACAAAAGGTTTTTAGAAGTAAACCTAGAACAAAAGACCGTCACCGTGACAGTGCACACAACATGAAACAAAACAGCATTGATATCAGTTTTGTAGTTTGCTAAGTTTCATAACCAGTCAACTCTACTAACTTTGCCTATATTGAAGTTTTATTTCCTTTTTTTAAAGAGAAAAGAAATTTACCTTGTTTTCAATAAACTGGAGTTACTTTCAATTGCCTTTTTCAAACACATACAGACCCACTGTGGATGTTCCAGACGCAAATATGCTTGAGATGATTAAATGAATGTACTGTAGAAAAAAGAACTTTATAAATGTATTACAAAACAAGGCTAGCAAACTCAAAATTTTGTTCAAAAGTTTTCTAATAATGTCATACCAAGATATTCTGAAAATACATTCCCCTGTTTATAAGCCCTCCCCAAACAAAGTGCCCTTTCTTTGAAATGAAAGAATCCCTCCAATAACAAGTCCCTCCAAATATAGTCCCCCCAGGCTTATATTTTCAAGGTTTCAAGGTTTTTTATTTTGCCATTATTTATATCCAACAATTACTCAATATTATGTTAATAGATAAATAAAAGTGAAAAAATGGCGAGGAAGCCCATATGGAAACTGTAGAAGCTTATGAAACTATGGCCTTCCTCAAATTAGACAAAGAAAGTGTATTATTTAATAGCTCTGGGATGTAATATGGATTTTATTAAAAAGAATGTAGATACTCACACACTTATCACAAAAAAAGGAAAAAAAGCGGAGATACCTGTGAGAAAAATTAAATTCTTTAACAAGAGAGAAGAAATCTTTTGAGATTTTTGCAAAAGTGAGAGGTAGACCCAGATGATTTTATCTCACTATCAAGTGAATTATAAAATTTGGCACCTTGATAGCGGATTGAGAATTTTCGTATATTTGTCCGAAAAAATGAAATATAAAACTTTAAAGAATTTCTAGTATTATATTTTGAATGATGTCTAAAAGAAATTCTAGCAAACGCCAGATAAATACTAGCTAGCACCATGCAAACTTCCTCTATTTCCATCGTAGGGTCCACCCTCTTCTTGTTACTTATCAACAATATTGAAGGTGCCCCAAATTCTCAGCTACGTCTCTTTGATGATGATACAGTTCTGTACCAGGCCATCTCCAACTGACTACCCAGTATTACAAAAGGCCTCTTAAACTGACTGACCGGGCATCCCACTGCCAGATAAAATTCAATATATCTAAATGTCATCTGCTCTGCATCACAAACAAACATAAACCATCTGAACACAAAGGAAAATTTGTATTACGTTCAACAATTCACAGTCGAAATACTAGATTCGTTTCTGATAATAATCTAGAAATACCTAAATATCGATTAGCTACTGGACAGAGGTCATTTGCCTATAGAGGCTGTAAGTTATGGAACAATTTAAATAGTGATATTAGAGATAGTAATAATATTAGTCAATTTAAGAAGAAGATTATTAATACATTATGTTCTAAGTAATTTAATAGTAATTTTTATCAATTAACTTGTAAATTTAATACTATTTTTAATGTATTTACTTATTCCTTTTATCTGTTTTTCACCTTTTTATTATAATTATATATTGTAACTGAAAAGCCCATATTGGGAGGTACAATAAATGTATGTATGTATGTATGTATGTATTTTCTTTTTTTATTTTTCTCATGTAAGTTTCACCTAAAAGAACAGAGGATTGCTTCCGAGCCAAATACAAGATTTTAGGTAGCAGCAAGATATTTTGCACTTCGTAACTCCCCGCTCAGTATCAATTGTCAACCAATAAAACCCTTCCTTCTTTTCCTTCATTTGGAAAAGTCGTCGGCGTTTTTTTCATCGTAATCTTTGTTGTAGTCATTACTTTTTGACTTGCGCTTTGAACCCGTACTATCACCAGTCGAAGAGAATTTCGTAACAAACTTTTTCACGTTAATTTTACATTAACATAACAAAGTTATCCGTGTTTCGTGACAAACTTTCAAAATGGTGAAAAGGATTTTATCCGTGGTATGGTAGCCTGGCCTTCGAAGCTTTACCGGGAAGAGTACTGGGTATGAGACTCACAAAACGTTACGTACAAAGACAAACGACGTTGAAGAAGAGAAATGCAGAAGAACAACAGTGAACATTTCCACATAATGATATTAATTTTATTACACTTCAAAATACTTTGAACAATTCTAATTACCAATAGAATGTTAAAGCTGAATGGGCAGGTATCTATTTGTTCCGCAAAATGACTCGTTAGCCAAATGCTACGGCTCGGCGGGCTTCTTCTGGAAATAAAACATTTGCCCGGCATATTTTTCAACTTGTCCCGGGCGTCCGGGCCTAATATTTGTCGGACCCTGCTGCGATTTTAGACTGTTTTACCCCTCAAATTTGAAAATAACCCTCCGCTCTTGAAGGTTAGGAGTCCCAGGGACCCTTGATTTTAGGACATGGCAGGAACCTTGAGCCATTACAGGGACGACGTGTTACCCTGGTGTTCTATTGTGAAGCAGAGGAGGGTGTTTGACACTAATCCATCGCGAGTTAGCACCCAGCAAAATCTTTAATATATTTAAACATTTGAGTCAACTGTAACCATGTGGGTTGTGCTTCTTACTCAAGGACAACACAGTGATAAGTTGATTTTCGAGTATCTCATTGTTAGTGGTTATTATTTAGACAAGCTCACCTATTTTGGCAGTATACTGCAATACACAAGCATTTATTTTACTGACAGCAAGTTAATATATACCTGTCTGTCAGAGAGAAAGGTGAAACAAAAAGGAATGTGAAAATTTACGGTATAAAGACATTAAGGACTGCCATTAAACGAGGCACAGATTACCGTAACAAACTATTAAGCCCTCTGTTGAGCCAACGGGCCTCCTTTCCTTTAAAACCAACTGTCTTGCAGCTTTCTTAATGTTTAGCTAATTAACTATTTTATTTTCGTATTTTAGAGGACAATTCATTAAAATCATCGTTGTATTACTGGGACCCGCTTTCAAAATATATTTTATTATTATTACATTCTCAACAAAATATCTCATTTCTTATTGGACAATTGCGAATGCATAAATATAGGTTATTATATTCTCAGCAAAATATCTCATTTCTGATTGGATAATTTCGAATGCATAAATATAGGTTATCGGGTGCATTTCGGGTTATAGAGCGCAATACGGAAGTTGCTATAGAAACACCTGCAAGTGCCAAATTTGAAAACAACATGACTGACAGTCGTTTTTGCCTTGTCAAACTAAAATAATCTTGAACAACTGAAAGAAAATGCAAAAAATCAAAATACTTTGAAAGCTACACAGATCTAGTTAAAGGTTTGACAAGAATAGGCGACTAAACGAAAAGAAAACGAGCAATTAAACTCCAAAAGTACGAGCACGAACAGCTTGATATTTATTGAAGCGTCTACGCTTCATTGTTGAGAATATAACAAATAAAAAGTTTTATAACTTCACCAACCCGCCTAGACTAACGATACAGCTATATGCGGGTGCGTGTCATATTGTAATTGTAATAACCAATAATTAAATTGAATAAACTGAACTGAAATAAACTTGCTCGTGCATTTTGTGATTTATGGTCTCTCGGCCCTTGCAATTTTGAGAACTTTTAAGCATCACTCGCGCCGAAATGCACTCGCGTTCGTACAATTTCGTATACTTATTATCATTTGTATTATTATTGTTATTAATAAGCCCCTTTCTTGGCCTCAGATGTCCTAACTACCAACAGGTCAAATCTTTTTAAGAATACTTGCATGTCTTTTCTGCAGGTCCAAACAGCTGCTCTTTTCTAGCATCTCCAGTGACTTCTTCTTGGTTGCGTCTCAAATTCTCTGACAACCACTTTGATAATCTTCGCCTTGTAGCACTTCCATATTGGTGGAATCTATTTTAAGTCTTGGTTGTTATTGACTTCTGTCTCTTCTTACTGTTGACCCTGGTATCAAACTGGCACGCAACGTTGATGATGGCACGTGATCTTGCCTGTTTGTCAGGGACAAAAACAACAGGTGTGTTATGGTCTGTTATTTGAACGGATTAAAGCTTACAGTCAGGGCTCGTACGCCATCTGGAAAACCTGGAATTCCTTGAATTTTGGGACTCCTTCTTCCAGGCCTGGGGTTCCTTGAAAAATGAGTTTTTCTTCTGAGCGACCAGGAAAAATCCTTAAATTTTGAGTTTGCAGTCCACTTAGTGTACTTTTTGCTGATAGAATTGTTTTTGGACATAATCTTTGTGTTTAAAATAATGCAAAGGGTCTTGATTGTGAATCGCATTTTAACTTCAGAGCAGTGTTGTCGTACACACTCCACTCCAGTCCTGATCTGAAGATACCTTGAAAAAGTTCAACACACCTGGAAATTACCTGGAAAAGTCCTGGAATTTTACTTTGAGCAAAGGGGAAGAACCCTGTACAGTTCCACAGTGCTTTAGTCTGTGCCGTTTCCAGAACAGGTTAAGGCGTGTGGTAACGCCACTTCTTGCTCCTTTCAAATTCGTATGTGCATTTCACTTAAGGTTACCGTATACCTTCAGGAGTGTTTTGCGTCAAAACGATACAGTGCGTCTGTTTTAAACCGTAGATACCTAAAACCTATATATCAAATCAAAGCTTATATATAGAGCTGGCTTTCGAACTATATTAAAAATTT
>JAOBYJ020043743.1:0-11407 GCA_025403565.2 Palythoa heliodiscus
AACATGCCTGTGAGGAGTACTTTGGACCGCGCATTGGGAAGAATCTAGTGTGTGATGTGCTCGCAGGGGAGCAGGGGTCATCTTGTAAAACTGTGGATCAAATTCCAGCCCCTCGAACAAAAAAGGTTGTACGCAGTACAAATCCTACCAAAATGCCCAGATCTAATGCAACAGATCAATCCAACACAGCTGATCAGTCCAACGCACCTGATGATGAAATTTCCACTGCCAGAAAGCTCAGCATTAGTGCAGAAGAAGCCTGCATCCCCGAAGAATGTGTTAGGCTTTCTACTCTGCAAGATATATTTCGCAAAGCTGAGTTCCTGCTGAACGCACCGGGCGCAATTACCCAAGCTGCATCTAATGACGCTAGGATGCGTACGGTAAAAAGCCGGAGCGGGGGTATACCGCTGATTGTACAGCCCCAGAAAAAGAGCAGTCATTTGTTCAACTGCCAATGCAGCACATTCAGAGGTTTGGGCGTGTGTGCAGACACAGTAGCTGTTGCCGAGTCTCAGCGTCTACTATTTGAATACCTCACTGAGTTACGGACTAAATTAGGAAATAACAAAGCAAAACCAAGACGTAAGGGTCAGGGAGATGTCAACATAACGGCTGCAATTGAGACCGGGCTAAAAATATCTGAAATAGGTAAGATATTATCTTTCAGAAATATCCTTTCATTAAAAAAAATAATATCAGATTATTTATAATAATCTAATAATAATAATAATAATAATAATATTAATAATAATAATAATAATGATACAAAAAGGTTATAAAAAGACTGTGGAAATTGAAAAAGGTAGAAGTTGTACCTGTTGTGATAGGAGCTCTGGGATGTGTGACAAAAGAATTTGAGAAATGGATTGAAAAGCTCGAGATTTACTGCAACTTGGGAGTGATTCAAAAGACTGCGTTGTTGGGAACAGCAAGGATCTTGCGGAAAATACTGGAGTTTTGAGAAAAAGGGGATAAATGCTGTTAGCCCATGGTCATTTGTTATGACCCGCCTATCAGCATAAAAATCGGCGATAACAACAGCCAGACACACAGTGTGGAAAATGAGGTAATAATAACCTTGCTTGCTAACCACCCTTTCTCGCAGTCAGAGATTGAAGTGCAAAGGGCGTAGCTTAGCGAGTTGGGACCGATGGAGCTGTACTACCTCGAAGTCAGATTGAGATCGACAAATGTCTGACGTCATACGAGCCCAGGATTGGATCCGGGCCCCAAGAGGTGGAAGGTACCACCCGGCCATCCTGGTTCCGCTCCACAGAAAGTGCATATGTAGCTAATTACTTATTCCAACATAAACCCAACATTTACATGTATTCAGTGTGTTTCTATGTTATTGCACTTATTTATGACTTTAGCTTTGCCGTGTATCCGTCTTGAAGGATACTATGGGTGACGCTATTCGACCGGGAGTTGGTCAAACCTTGCCTGGTTGCTGCAACAACTGGACAATGTTGGTGTCACTTTGCGTCTTTCTTCAACTACATTGCATTTGCTGATAAAAGTTGATATAGCTTTCACTCGTGCTTGCAGGCAGGGAGTCAAGGATTGTAGCCTTTCAAGTATAACACACACATACTCACCACCTATCTGATCAAACGGCATCACTTCACCAAGGAGTCGTTTTAGCTTGAATAATTATAATATAGCTTTTACTCATGCCGGTAGACACTGGGTCAAGGATTGTAGCCTTTCTAGTACCACACACATACTCACCACCTATCGTAACAAACGTCATCACTTCACTTACGAGTTGCTTCAGCTAGTTGAGTTTTATGATATAAGATTGGATAATTCCTTGTGTAGTTGAGCTTTCTTCTTCACAGTAACAGCATCGGCTGGATTCATATTTTTACATGAGACTCAACTTTTCTCTTATTTTCTCAAGACATTGTACGGAACATGTAGTGATGGATTTTGATTTCTCCGAACAAAGACAATTTGAGGGGCAATTCATTTTGTCTAATACATTCTGTTTTTATCTCTTTCCGATATAGAAACACCAATGTTTATGCAAGTCTCATGTAAACGGGCTTTCCTGCGATACCTGTAGCCATGGTTACTACAATCTAAGTGCCAATAATCCCCAAGGCTGCTTGTCTTGCCAGTGTCATCACTTAGGTACAGTGGCGTCATCAAGTGGTTGCCACGTGCACAGTGGGAAATGTGAGTGCAAGAAACACGTGACTGGATTGCGATGTACGGATTGCAGCGATGGTTACTATGGCATGAAGCTAAATGACATCTTTGGCTGTCAAGGTAACAAGGTTGCCTTATAATTTAAAACTCGATAAATAGTTTGTTGTTTACGAGTTAACTCGGCAATTTACATGTTTATATTGATAAGTGCTGGAAATTTTTGATTGGTTATATTATTATTAATGTATCTCGGCAATTTACATTTTTGTATTGATAGGTGTTGTTGGGAATTTTTGATTGGTTATCATCATTTATGTATCTTGGTAATTTACATGTTAGTACTGCATGATACGTGTTGTTGGAAATTGAGGCCATTAATTATGGATTATCTCTCTCCAAGTTACTCTGTCCATCGCTGTCAGCTCTGCCACTCTCCATGTTCCAAATTGCAGCATTTCTTTCCCTGTTCACTTTCCCCCTAAGATGCTTAAGACGATCCTGAAGTTTCATTGGCCCATGTAAGTTTTAGATCGGGTACAAAAAACATTAGTGACCTAATAAGAGTATCACGGTGGAAATGGTTAGGTCATGTTATAAGGATGCCACCACAAAGAAATCCAAAGATAGCCTTAACGAGGCAACCTGAGGGAAAACGCATAATTGGTTGTTATAGTTTGACCGATTTCTGCGTGTATCAAGACAAGAAGGTTAAGGGGGCTGGGCCATGTTCTAAGAATGCCGAACAAAAGCCTTTTCTGGTGGAAGTCCCATGTGCCGCCTAGGCACCAGAGGATGAGAGAGATAGTTGAAAGTAAATTGTTCAACAGGAACTTTTTAAAGGGATTAAGAAATGAGGCAATATTTTTTTTGACAAGATCTCTTAACAAACCATACACCACGAACTAACCTTTTTTACAAGTCCCTCTGCTCTTATCTTTGAGCTTCACAAATTGACACCTCCCCACCCCCCATCCCTTCCCAGTCTTCTCCCATTCGAATTGTTTACCTTTTGGAACCGGCTACGTTCTGATAAGTAATTCTTTAAATTCAAGTGTTGAATTTACTGAGAAAATTTTGATGCATTGGACTTGCTAGTCTGTCAGTGCAATCCTGGAGCATCTTCAAACCCAACTTGCAACAAACAGTCAGGGCGCTGCCGCTGCAGACCGTGGATTATTGGGAAGAACTGCAACTTGTAAGTGTTTGTTAATCAGCACATCTTTTTGTCAGCCAAAATTTAACCTACCTACATACCTAGTACAGATCTTTATTATTCATTCATATCCACAAAACACTGATATAAAAACGCGTTTGTTTGCATATTAGCTACAGTTGAACCCCGTTATTTCGAACTCGGTTATTTCGAAGTCCCCGTTATTTCTAACTAATATTCGTTTCCCTTGGTTTTGCGTACCACCATAGTGTATTTATGGCTAACCCCGTTATTTCGAATCCCCGCTATTATAAACAACATGCGCACGGGCTATTGTAAACATTGTGACGTAACAGGCAAAACGAAGACCTGAAAATCCGTCTAAAAATAACATGCTGTGGAGAATATAGCTGCTGTCATTGCTACGCTCGGCAGTAAATATTCTTATTATCAGCTAGTACAGTTGAACCACGTTATTTTGAAATCCCAAGGGAAAGAAAAAATAGTTTATAAAATAAACATGCACGCTTCGCTCACTCGCGAGATGTAAATTTGAACACTCAAAAATAAATTCCATATCTCCCCGCGCCTATGCATTATTCTCTATTCCCTTGTGATAGGGGTTGGGAATGGTTTGGATTTAATTCCATTTGATTTCGCAGAGTGGCTTCGGCTCTCCCCACGTACATTCCAACTTTACACCATATTAAAGCGGAGTTGGAAAACAGCCTGACGCAGAATCGACTGCCAGTAAGGACTGGCTCAGACCAAACTGAGTTCCCTTCATTCTCAGGGACAGGGTATATATACGGAAGACTTGGACAGGTACAAACTTATTCGTTAGTTTTTATGAGCATGAAATGTTAAATAGTAGCATGGGTACCAGCTTGATTTTGGTTCTTAATGTTAACCCTTAAAGTGTATATACCCGGGAAATAAAACTTTGTCTGTTAGAAAGTTTTTCAAAAAAAAGGAAAACGTCGTTTATTTCATTGAAATAGCTCTTTTGGTTGCTGAGATATTAAGGTTTTTCAAATATGCAAATTAGATAAGTTGTGACGTCATATCAGGGACTTGCAATTGGAGAGATCACAAAACACCAGATATTTCTTGAAATACCAGTTCAATGATCCTGAAACTTTGCAGCGTTGTTTTACTAACACAAACACATGTAATGATGTTTGTTATGCTGTTACTATGACAACATTCTTGGTCCCAGTCCCTTTTTCGTTTTGAAGCCAAAAAAATGCTTTTGGCACTAAAAGATAAAATGAAACCTTTTCTTTTGCATTATACATAGCGTCCACCACCGCTGATGCCACTAACTGCGTTGTTTGAGTAGAAAAAGTTTGATGAAAGGAAAAATGGAAATTTTAATTTTTAGAAATAAGAGGTCAATGTCTGATGTGTTGCCATGGCAACAGCAAAATTCCTATAGTTAAATATCTATGAGTATGAACTTGATGCCAAGTTTCAAGTTCATTGAAGAAGTATTTCAAGAAATAACTGTTCTTTTGTGATCTATCCAATGGCGAGTCCCTGATATGACGTCACAACTTATCTAGTTTGCATATTTGAAAAACCTTAATATCTCAGCAACAAAAAGAGCTATTTCAATAAAATAAACGACATTTTTCCTCTTTTTCGAAAACTTTTCTAACAGACAAAGTCTTACTTTTCGGGTATATACATTTTAAAAATACGTTTTGGAATCTAATCGTTTTTGTCTTCGTGAAATGACAACTCTTACCACTTAGTCCTTTTTTTCTGTGAATACCACAGGAAGCGTTTGTAATCTGTGCACGGTCATAACCCGCCCAATCTACTAACTACAAATTGCTTTAACGGTTTAGAGTTCTTACCGTGGTTTAACTATCATTTTACTTTCCACAGTCTTTCTTCATTCCGATAACGATTCCGAAAGCAAGTCGCTACCGTGTGGTGTTCAGCTACGTGTTGGCACGTACATCTCCAACTGTTGCCAGGATTCAGCTAATTCCCAGTGGTAAGTGACATAGTGCATCTCTTTACTAATACTTATGGTATATGCGAGCCTTCACGTTTTGTCTGGTGGGCAACAAATAATAATGCCATTATGTATCCCAAATTGTCGGTAGTGCATTGACCGAGCGATTCGTATATGTTGATCGTAACCCAAAGGTCACTTTTGTCCTTAAACAAGACACTTAACCAAACTTGTTCCAGGTAACTCAGCTGTATAAATGAATACATTCCAGCTTCTGCTGGGGACTAACATGTGACAGATTAGTTTTCCGACTAGGGACAAGTCAAAGACTTTTATCTCCTAGCTTATTCAATAGAGAAGTGGGAGATAAGCCGGGCTCCAGTAAACCATTACGCTCCTAAAAGCTTTAGTTTTGTGAAAAACAAATCATGTTTGCAGTTGAACTTTTATTAAAATCGTTTCTCTTTTTCTAAGATATATTTGACTTTTGTTTTCAGTTTTTTTATGAGGGCATAGCGTAACCAACGTTAGTAGAGTGGACTGGTTATGAAACTTACCAAACTACAAAGAAGATTACAATGCTGCTCTATTCAAGGTTGAGTGCACGGTCACAGTTATGATCTTTTGTTCTAGGTGTGATGGCGACGTTAGTCTGTGGCCATTTGCTCATTTAAATACCTTTTGTAATCTGTGCACGGTCAACGTCATATAGCAATAGGAAAAGAGAGAGAAAAAACCTATAACAAAGAAAGTCACCAAGTTTCCTAACCATTTAACTCTAGTAACTATGCCGGAACTAAGCAGCAATCTGTCATTTTGGCGGCTTTGCATCTTAAAAAACCCACAATTAAATGAATCTGCAGTTTAATACTCTCTGATTCTAAAGAATCCGAAACAAAAGGAATTTCTCTCAAAACGTTGAGGAACGGGATCAGTCATATAAGTTAAACAAGGTTTTAATTTAATTGAAAACAAAGCCCGATATTTTGTAGCTAGGATAGTGAAAATAACCCATTATTGATGTCATTTAACGTTTCGATCTGCGACAGGACGAAGGAGACGTCTAACGTTTCAAGCGACCTTCCTCTCCACAAGAACGGCTCGTGGCATAGTTCCTAGACTGATGACAGTCAAATCAAACCGCGCGAGGTCGTTTGAGCTCGATCTTACGTCAGGACAATGGAGAGTTTCTATTGAATGCCGGACATCTTTACTGCTTCTGGTTTGTGCATGTTTTTCAAGTGATTTTTGTTTCAGTTTACAGCTAAATTTTGCTTTTTTCACTTGAGTTTCGGATGGACCTTCATTTTAAGAGTTTGATTTCAAAATCGACAGTTTGTGGTAATTGTTTCTTACTGCCCTCTGGAAAGAAAACATCCAATGAATTTTCTAAAATAAAATATTCTTCATTTTTGTTTCTCTTTTGATTCATGAGAAATTAAACAATAACTTTGAGTGCGCACATAACAAAACTTGGTTGTTAACCTAAAAGTGGCGAATTTTAGTTTTCTAGAAATGAGATTGATATAAACTCTATATAACAGGACTTCCATTGACCTAAATTTTTTAATTTTCCTAGGATTACGTAGTTTTTATTCCCAAAGAGTACTACACAGCGTCTGTCTTGAGAGAACTTCCCACTCTACCATGTGAAGTGCCAACTGGTAGGGAGTCCAGACATTGTGACATGTACGCGTACTACAACACCAGCGACCCTTCTTTTGTGAATGTGAGGGGAAACAAAGCATATGTGGTACGAGGAAGAGGCGCTGGCTCCAGATTGCAGCTCTATCAGGATTCTAAGCTTCTAGTTGAAGACTTCGCGCGACTGGGAAATATGGCGCTGTTGGGCAGACGTCAGGTAACCAATTGTGACATTCACCGTTCACCGCTCGTATCTTCTCTGTATGGAGATTAAGGCCCTGCGCGTCAACCTCCACGTATCTCTGTTTTGTGCTGTCTGTGCCGTTTTATTCCATTTCTTCCAACTGAACAATTTCATATTTTCCTCTGTCGTTCTTATCGGGGTCTATTTTGGTCTACCCCTCCTTCTTCCCCCTTGAGGTTTCAATGTTAGCGCTACTCTCACATCGCTACTGGGTTCTCTTCTTAAGATGTGACTCTACCCCTCCTTCTTCTTCCTTCAGGTTTCCATGTTAGCACCACTCACATCGCTGCTGGGTTCTCTTCTTAAGATGTTACTCTACCCCTCCTTCTTCTCCCTTCAGGTTTCCATGTTAGCACTACTCTCACCTCCCTGCTGGGCTCTCTTCTTAAGATGTGACCAATATATAAATTTCCAGCATCTACGATGTTTCACGTATTATCTCACTCACTGACATTGCAAGGCGATATAGCTCTTCATTTGAGATTTTCACAGGCCATCGAATTCTCATGATCTTCTTTAACCATACCCGATGAAATCTGTTGACTCTAGCTCATCAGAGCCAGTCAGCGTCTTAGCACTTTCTCATACAGCAAGACAGATAACACATTGCTTTGAAATTTCCGAAGCTTCGTCTTTCGTCGATGTGATTCTGGTATTGGAAACAAATAAAGATGAGCCAATAAATGTTTAAACTGGGAGAAGAGATGTAATTTTAAGTTTAAACTCGAAGAAGATTATGTGCTGAGTTGTCGTACTTTAAAACTTCTTCGTTATATACCGTAATCTTAATTTACAATTAAATCACAAGATCAGTTCTATCTCTTTAGACCAAGCAATCAGCATTTTTCGTGTCGTTTCAAGGTTGAAAATTATATATATTTAAGTGTTTCAGTTATCTTGTTTAAAGCAAAATTGAAAAGACACATACGGTAAATACTAATTAAATATTTCACTTTAATCATATGCGGCGGAACAAGGGGTAATGGGGTGGAGTCTGACCCTCCCGAAACAGCTCCTCCTCTATAGAGGGGTAATGAGTAGAGTCTGACCCTTCTTAAACAGCGCCTCCTTTATAGTGCAACCTAATATCGACATGCATAATATTCAGCGTTGCAATCTTTTTATAAATTCTTTTAGTAAAGATGGCGCTGGGCAACATTATATTCTGTAGAACGATAACCTTGTTAAGGTGGCAAAGATATTTGCCTGTGCAACCAAAGTACGCAAAGAGTATTTTGAGACATTTAGATAGAAATCTTTACTTTACTTGGTTTACAATGAGTCCCTTCCCTCTTCCCCTTTTCTTACGTATGGTTAATAGTCTTCAAACGTTTTGAACTAAGTTTCTCTTCAGTGTTTAAAGTACGCAAATGTTGCCCCAAATAGTATATTTAGCTTTTTGAATCAAGCTACAATTTTCCTCGCCCTATTATGATAGAAATATTCGTTTCATACACAGACGACCCTGTACTACGATATAACAGTGAAACTACCAGGACCTCACAATTTGGTTGTAGAGTATTTTCACCACTCGGCGGCAGTGTTCAGGACGTACGTAATTGTGGCAGGAGAGCAAGGAGAATTTGTTGTCCAACCCTGTAGATTCACCTTCGGCTGCAGACAGGTGGTGTCAGCTGGAAACGAAGTAAAAAGCTTTAACTTGAGAGGCTTACGAAATAGAGTGAGACTGCTTGGTTCTCCTAAAGCCAAGATAGGAATTGTAAGTAGTAGGAATCTGTTGCTGGCAATGTTGGTAGCAAAATTGGTTTGTGTACTTTCTTATGTGCTAGAGGTCCTCGATTCGATTATGAGCAGCTTCAACGTCCGTTTGGAGTTTCCTCTGTTCTGACTTAGCTTTTAAAAATACCACATAAATACCACATAGAACTGACAATGGGAGGCAGGGGAGAGTTAAGCAGTTTTATTATTTTCTCAAGTTCCTGTCACGTGTAACCCTCGCAAAATTAGGACTCTGCCTTTTGCTTTTAATTGTCATTGCTTTTTGTCCATACTTTGGAACAATATCGAGTGATTTTTAAACTTTAAACCTGGCAGTACTCGTCTTGTGTTAAGCTAAAACATTATCAGAAGTAATTGGCGGCTAAAAAGAGTTTCTGACTACAAAAATTGTCACAAGAAAACTTATGCTTCTAAACAAACACAAAAAAATTTGTATTGTTAAGTCTTTTTATCAAATGGTTCAAACGATTGACGGAATCATTTGCAAAATCCAAATTTTCAGTGGTTACAGAGTAGCTCGTCCTTTATTAAAACAACTGCAACTTTTTCTTTATTTGTCCTTGCAGATTTTTATCAGATAATATGAGATTGTTAATTAGACTTAAGGCAGATATACCATAACGCTTTTTCTGTTAAGCCATTAGTATTGGTTTACTGGTGTTGTCTTTTGCTAAGCCTTGCGTTCAAGCTTAAACAATCCCAAAAGATATGAATTTAATAAAATCGTGATCCTTGATATTTTATTTTGTAGATCTCCATAACAGCTCTACCACCCAACAAGTGGAACTCGGAGTATCTTAAGCCATCCTTACTATGCAGGTGGTTTAACGGCTCATGTGCTGTGACGTCATACTATTCCCCTCTTGGTACTGTCAGACTAAGTGAAACAAGAACGGTGAAGCCCAAGAACCCACTACAAGGCGACGACAGTGGTGTACAGAATATAGTAAGATTTGTTAATTTCTGTTTTAGTTTTTCTTTATTTTCTTTTTGCCCTTAGTACTCTATAGATTCTGTCTGATGATTTGTGATGATTTGGGATGCCTAATATGCCTTGCATTGAGATATTGAAAGCAAAATATATGTTATAGCTAGTGGTAAATGAAGCATCCATATTACAAATGATTATCATTTAGTGCTGATGGATTAGATGATAGTGTTGCGGATACTGCGCTGACTGTGTTGCGGATCTTGTAGGTATGATGATGGATTTCCATACCTTGTCTTTGGATCTTGTTACTGTCTTGATGGATCTTGTTACTGTGTTAATGGATCTTGTAACTATGTTAATGGATCATGTAGCTGTCATCTGTGTCATGACGGATTTCCTAGCTCTGTTCACGGATCTTGTTACCGTCTTGGTACACTGTTCATGGGTCTTGTTGCTGTCTTAACGGATCTTGTAACCGTGTTTTTGGATCTTGTGGCTGTGTTGATGGATCTTCAGTGTTGTTGGATTTTGTGGCTTTCTTGTTGGATCTTTAGCGTTGATGGACTATTTAGCAGTGTTGACGGATCTTTTAACTGTGTCGTGTGTGTGTGTTTTTTCTCTGACAAAGGATCTTATAGTTGTCTTGGTAGATCTGTTAGCTGTGCTTATGGGTCTAATTATTCTAACCTTTTTGATGAATTTTGTATCTGTCGATGGATCTGGTTGCTCCACTCATAGATCGTATAGCTGTTATGATAGATATGTTTATCACTGCTCTGATATGTGAGCTTATAATACTATAAAAAGTAGTTTAAATTTGTTGCTTTTTCCAAAGGTCCAACTGTCTGGACGTGTGCGATCTCGTGGCTACTATTACATCGCTGTTCATTACAAACAGCCCAAAACGCTATCTATAGACGCAGAACTTAGTCTAAACTTGAATAACAGACCCTTCAAGTTATCGCAGCAGTTCACCTTCTGTCCAGCAGATGACGGTTGTAGGGTTATGATTGGAGAAGGCAAGGGGAATCTTTACTTTGTCAATAAACAGCGCCCAACAGTAGAGATTAAAACGCCGACTGCATTTGCTGTGGTAAGTTGTAAAATAATTACCTTTAATATTGATTGATGCATTTTATTAACTAGTGTAATCCTTTACTTCAGCCTTGTCGACAGTTTATTGTTTTAATCTGCAAATTTGATATCATCTATCCATACGAATGTATTTTACCTATTAACTAACGCTCTTAATAACTCCGTGCTTGCTAATTGATTTATGAATAAAAGGCCTTATCTCTATCACATTTCTCATACATTCGTCTCTTTAATAGTTCACAGATATTTTCAACTAATTTATCAAAGACATATCCATCTGATTTCTGTCCGTGCATCCACTTACGAATACCTGTGTATTTTTGTTTACTCTTCCAATTATTTCTGCGTTGTCCTCCAATCCTTGTATCTAATCATTTGTTCTATTCTGTATCCGTACGTCCATCTTGCTAATTTCAACATTGTATACTACCAGAAGCATATAACTAAAAGAAGCGTATAACGTTGAAACCATAGATC
>JAOBYJ020043958.1:0-11403 GCA_025403565.2 Palythoa heliodiscus
TAACAATCACTTAACATTTCTCAATAGAAAATTGTTCTTATGCCTACAGCTGCCGAGCAGTTCATTCCTCT
Source organism: Palythoa heliodiscus (assembly GCA_025403565.2). Classification (NCBI taxonomy): domain Eukaryota; kingdom Metazoa; phylum Cnidaria; class Anthozoa; order Zoantharia; family Sphenopidae; genus Palythoa; species Palythoa heliodiscus. The sequence goes on from JAOBYJ020043958.1 coordinate 72, forward strand.
TATTTAATGTTGCGAAGCCCGGTTTACACAATATATAAAACTTTTCTGCTATACATAGACTGCATTTTCTTGTTTTATTGGAATAGTGTGGCGCGCGACATAGAATTTTCCACTTGATCGAATACGTGAGGTTATTGTCTTTCAGTCTCCAAATGTGCTTGCTGAGCTCAGTGGCGTTCCGCTTCGACTGGCACTTGAATGACGACTTGTGGTTGGCCAACCGCAACTTGAATGTTGTTGCGGTTAGCCCTACATAAGTCTCCTTGTTATCATTGCACTCTACGGAAAATATATATTTCAATGAAAAACCGGCTTGGCAATCACAATTAATTTTCACCCTTCTATGTCAGGACACTGTTTCTTGAATCATTTAAATTATAGATGAATTTTCAATTGCTATTTCTACGTGGATGAACTCGTCACTACTGTCCACAAGAGTTTGAGAATCTGAACTTTTTGTAAAACATTTAATTTTATTGTTGCAATTGTCAAAGAAAATACTTTGTGTGGTTGCGTAAGTTTTGTATTGGAAAAGAGAATGTTCTTTATTTTCTATTTTAGAATGCTGACATAATTTACAAAGTCTCAGCTCTCTTGGTATTTTTGGCGTTTGGTATCTTTCCATTTCTATCATCAAAGAAAGACTGCTTATTTGTAATTTAGTTAGTACTTGGCGAAACATAAATTATTTCATGGATGAGAGATATTTTTCCTGGCGTTACTTTGGATTTTGGGTTCTAAAGAATTCTAGCTTTGTAGAGTTTTCTATTTTTTTCCCACAATAATGAGTAGTGTTCTTTCATTTTACGATAGATCTTGCGTATATCTCTTTTTGAAGAAACAGGGTTGTTTTCGTAGTTGTGGTTTTGAAAAAGTCTTTCATAGTATGATTGAAAACATTTCTTCTTTAAAGCATTTTTAAAAGATTTTGATATTTCTAAGGCTTGTTTAACAAATGTATTGTCGTCTAGTTCACACAAATAACTATAATATTTTATTATTTGTTTATCTACGTAATAGTTGTTGTAAGACTAGTAGTGGCAGCATGGGTTGTAGTAGTAGTAAGCTAACAAGAAGAAACATTTGTGTGAAGGCTCTCTAGAAACCTGGCCTTGAGGGGACCACGTGTTCTTAATGCCTTTTCTCCCTCCGAGTTATGAGCATTAACACGCAAATATTGTAAATCAATCAAATCTTATTTCACAGAATGGTGATCTAAAGAGTGCAATAAATCACACTAAACAGCTCCTGACACTCGGTGAGTAAGAAGCCATTTTCGTATTAACGAGTCCTCGTTATTAATTGCTAATGAGCAAATGGACAGTTTAAAGAGAACGTCGGCTGTCCAAAAATAATAATGTGAAATGGGAGTTTTCTTTGATTTCTTTCTACATCAGTAGCTCAAACTTGATAACTCTCTATACAGTTCACGTCAAGCAATTTGTTTTGATCATTGAATTTTCTGCGGGTCGCCATCTTGAAATGTGACGTGTTTGCGTTGCAGTGCCAGTCTCTACTCTTGATAGAAACAGTAGCAATGAGCGAGCGGGGGTCTGGCAATGCAACGCAAACACGTCACATTTCAAGATGGCGGCCCGCGGGAAATTCAAACTATGAAACTGATCAAAACAAATCGCTTGGCATAAACTATACACAGAGAATTATCAAATTTGAGCTGCTGTTGTGGACACAAGTTGAGGAAAACTCTTATGCGAGATTGATATTGTTGGACAGCCGAGGTTCCCTTTAACAACGCTTCAATTTCATTTTGTGAAACTCTGCAACTACGCGTGCGCAGTCTAGATAGCAAAGAAGTGGCAGCAGTGGACAGCACGGCGTAGCCAGGAACTGAGAAAGACACAATGCCTTGTTTCTCAAGCAAAACCAAGTAATGTAGGTCTCTTTAGACCTCAGTCGCCACACATCAAGTGTGGGACCTTTGGCTGAGATGTTAACACAATGCCGAAAGGAAATAGTTTTTGTGCCCAGTCCAGTTCATCAACAGATACCCATGGGCCCCAGTCCCCTTCATCCAAGTGCGCATCTGCCTTTTTCTCAAAAGGCACTAAAAGGTTTACCGATATGAAACACTGCAACTACGCGTGCGCAACTGTAGCTCAGTATGGAAACAAATGAATTGTGAACTCAGATTAAAGTTTCGGTTTCTAAAGAATATGTGTAGGTTTTATATACCGTGGTCGCCGTTGTTATATTTAAATCAATTTTCTTAACCATTTAATACAAAGCATTTCCCAAATGATTAAGAAATATAGTTGAACCATTTATACACATTTATCCTTATACTATAGCGTTTATAAAGAAACTCTAATACTGGTGTACGAAGCGCACGTCTCATTTGTTCACACATTCATCCATCCTTCTAGGTCTTTAACAGATGTTAAAGAAAGTAATATTGATAATAAGTCAATCGTAACAATACTTCGTTTTGTTTCGTTTCGTTTCGTATCACGCTTTATCTTTTGTGTGGGGTATTGTTGCCAGGGTATTGTGGCTGGGATATTGTAGCTGGGGTGTTGTGGCTAGGGTATTGTGGTTAGGGTATTGTGGCTAGTGTATTGTGGCTGGGGTATTGTGGCTGGGGTATTGTGGCTGGGGTATTGTGGCTGCGGTATTGTGATTAGGTTATTGTGGCTTGGGTATTGTGGCTAGGGTATTGTGGCTGGGGTATTGTGACTGGGGTATTGTAGCTAGGGTATTGTGGATAGGGTATTGTGGCTGTGGTATTGTGGCTGGGGTATTGTGGCTGGGGTATTGTGGCTAGGTTATTTTGGCTAGGATATTGTGGAGTGAAGCGTAGACGCGAAAGCTTAGTGTTTTTTCAAACTGTTTTAACGGTTTTAAATTTACAGTAGAAACGGCCTCATTCCAGCCAACTTTTATAACTGTATCATTGTAGCTAGGGTATTGAGGCTAGGTTATTGTGGCTAGGGTATTGTGGCTAGGGTATTGTGGCTAGGGTATTGTGGTTAGGGTATTGTGGCTGGGGTATTGTGGCTAAAGTATTGTGGCTAGGGTATTGTGGCTGGGGTATTGTGATTAGGGTATTGTGGCTATGGTATTATGTTTTGGGGTATTATGGTCAGGGAATTGTGCCTGGGGTGTTGTGGTTAGGGTATTGTGGCTGGGGTATTGTGGCTGGGGTATTGTGGTTTGGGTATTGTGGCTGGGGTATTGTGGCTAAGATATTGTGGCTAGGGTATTGTGGTTAGGGTATTTTGGATGGGGTATTGTGGCCTGGGTTCGAGAAATAATTGTTAATTAATCTTGGATAGTCCTAAGTTTCACGCGAATTTTACTTTCTTCATGGTAGACCCAAGCAATTCCAGAGTAGCTACAAATATGAAACATTTTGAAATTGAAGTGGCAAATTACAACTCAAGCACTCAAGTGGACGCAGAGACAGTTAAACCAAAAGAGATTGACAGCAACTGGGTTCCAAAGTTGTCTCAGGATGGTTTGAAGGACGTCGACTACTGGGTGGAAAGGAACCGTTACAACAAGCTCTGTCGAGGCGATAAAGTTTCTACGGTGAGTTCATTGTACAAACTGCATGCTTTGAAGCCTTGCTGTTAAAATGATAGATAAAGTCAGAGTAAAGACCATGAATGTGAACAACAACAAGAACTTTAAGTTAGCATGGCGTGAATAAGAGTAAACGTTGTGAAACACAACCTTAGAAGCTTTTAGCTTTAAATAACCTGACCAAATAGCATCTATTGTTATTATTATTATTATTATTATTATTATTATTATTAATACTGTCATTATCATTGTCATTGTCATTGTCATTGTCATTGTCATTGCTTTTTTACCTAGTGTTATCAGGATAATAAAATGTAGATGTAGTTATGACTCTAAGATCTGAGTATTACACCGTTTTTTTTATCCCTTTTCAGAGTTATCAGAACCCGAGGAAGCTCAAGTGTAAATTCTTCAGGAACAATCCGCTATGTGTTATAAGACCTTGTCAGGTTGAAAGAGTGTTCACAAATCCAAATATTTGGATTTTTAGAAATTTCCTGAGTGCTTATGAGATTGAAAAACTGAAGAACCTATCCATTCCTCTGGTAAGGAAAGAGGTTCCGGTGTTTGCTCTCTAAGATACTTGAAAACTAAATACTTTGTCCCAAGTTTGGTCGTTACATGCCGCATCTACTGTATGCGTCTCAACTAGAAAAAAGCAAAAGGAATTTTAATATTTTCAGTTCAATTCTGTAATTTATATTAAAGCAAACCATCGTACTTATTCCTGACAACGGTTTTCGAGCACCTTTGCTCCATAACTTGGTTCGACACCTCAACACTATTAAAAGTCGGATTTCTTCATTAAAACTTTAAAGCCTTTTTGGTCAACACTTTAAAATAATATTTGATAAAATTTTGGGTTGAGTTGTCCTGGAGCGAGAATACAGTTTTCTCCACAACCAAAACGTTCAGCACAAAAGGGACACATCCCTGAAATTACCAGTCTTTTCGTTAAGTTTTGTGTAGGTTCTTGTGAGACTTTCGATAGAAACTTAAAAGGCTGGGATTAGAATTTCAGGTCTTTTTCTAAGAAAACGTCGTCTGCAGATGTAGAGCAAAAGCAGCACCTTCTTCTTAGTAATTTTAAGACCCTGAGTAAAGATCCGAGAGACAACGGATGGTTTAGGGGAGACTTTTTTTCGGTTTATTTACGGCAATTAATATTTGTTACATTTAATATTTTTCTTGTTAAACTGTTGAAGCCCGTTGCCTTGGTAGCACAGCTCGTAAAGCGCCAGTCTGTAGTGTAAAAAGTTCCCGCTAAACCACACGTTCTCGTTCCAGCTCCGACCTAGAGCATGCATGGTAAGGATAATCTAAGTTTTTGTTTTGCGGTTTAAGTCTTGAGCTCCATGAACATCTGGGCTTAGTTTTTCAAAAGGTGGATCAGCTATCCGCCGGGTGAGTGGAAATCATCTTCAATTGTTAATCCAAGATTCTTTTGCTTTTTGTTGATCTATCTATCCCAAGCTGTTTAATGAACGAAACACTCCTAAGACAATGGGTAAAGTGGCATCACACAACTTCGATTAAAGTTTCACTGCCGCTAAAAATAGATGAAACTTATCCGGTGGATAGCTTATTCACCCTTTGAATAACCGGGGCCTGCTGATTAACATCCCGGTTACAATGGAGTAGATGATCATATTTATTTTAATCAATTTCTAGATCAAGCGCGCTACTGTGCACAATCCACTCACTGGAAAGCTTGAGCATGCGCACTACAGGATAAGTAAAAGGTAAACAGGCTTTTACGATATCTTTATAAGCTTTGTGTTTTGTAACCTTTCTTTCTCAATTCTGTTTAAACCCATTTGTTTCTCTGAATATTAACCGGTGCTCTTTACATTATTTTCAGTACCCCGCTACAAATAAATCCTGCACAAGTTTTTACTTTGTTTCTCAGACGGTTGCCCCTGTAATACATGGATTGTAACCTTTACCAAACGAGACGCCTGTATTAAGAAAAACCACTATCGTGATCATTTAGACAATTTTTGAGCTCATTTCATTGACACCAGGTTATACGGATCTCTTTGAGCAAGCTGTCAATGAGGGTTCGATGACAAACAAACCTCGAAGCTGCCCTCGGTCAAGGAATACGACTTCTATATGCATCTGTATTACTCTATCAAGCGCATCGCAGCATTTTGATTTTGTAAAACTTCAGTCTCAGGAACTGAACTATTGTTAATCGCGTATTGACCCCTACCATTTTGTTCCTAACTGCCACTCAAATCTGACAGATATTATCCCCCTCTAGCGAAATGGATATTGTCCAATAGCTCTAGATAGCGAACAAATCAGAATACGAATATCGCCGATGGGTACTGGATATGTATATACGAAACTTATAGCAACCTATGAAAGAAATGATTGGTTGTATCAAGCTTGCTTTTCTCAAAAGAAAATATTTCTGAGTTCCTAACGGCAATCGAACCCATAATCCTCTGATTACCGGTCAGACGCTCTACTCACTGAGCTACAGGAACTCACGTGGGGAACGGGTCACTTAACTTGGTTCTTGTAGATGACACACCGGCTGTATGTAGGTCATGGGTTCGATTTCCGTTCCAAACTCAGAAGTTTTTTCTTCTCAGAAAAACAAGCTGAGACAACCAAATTTTTTTTCCCAGTATTTATTCCAAGCTACCACTTTAGTTTACACCTTATTAGTTTTCACAAGTCATTTACTTAATTTGATAGGTGTTTTTTATCCTGAAGCTAACGCCGAAATTCTTTTAAACAACAAGTTTAATCGCATTGCCGAGTCAGACTTCAGAAAGTATGACACTGAATTTATAATCACCTTTTTGGTGTTTGTACAGCTGCTGGTTGGACGGAAGTCATGACAAACTGGTGGAGAGTATTGACCGCCGTTTTGAGGCGCTGACTGGGCTCACAATGGAAACCGCTGAAGCACTTCAGGTTAGTACAGTCAGGCTCGCCAGGATCACTTCCCACAATGCGTCTGTGCTCGTGACGATTTTCGAGGGCCGTTCGTATGTTAAAGTGCGGCAATGCCATTATGGATCATATGTCAATAATCATAAAAGTTATTTAGATTGCTAAATGAGGATATTTATCTCAAAAAAACAAAACGCATTGTAATGAAAAAGCATACATGGGTTTTATCTCAAAAAACCAAAAAGCATTATAATGAAGAAGCATAAATGGGTTGCCTGCTCAAAAAATTTAATTTAGTCTAAAAACGCGAAGTAAATTTACATGTTTTGGGATGTAAATTGTTTCTAAAATTCATGTAATAAAAGGTTTCTAGTCCGTTTTATGATAGATGTGAGCTCTCCTTTGATGCAAAAACCCAGAAGTCTGTCATGAAGTATTCTTCTGTAAAAGGAAAATGTAAAGCTACTCTATCGGAATAAAATATGAGTTGGAGAACGGATCATCAAGGAGAACAAATCATCATGGAGAAGAAATTATCAAGGAGAACAGATCATTCAAGGAGAATAAATCATCAAGCAGAACAGATTGTTCAAGGAGAACAAACCATTAAGGAGAACAGATCATCAAGGAGAATAGATCATCAAGGAGAACAGATTATCAAGGAGAACAGATTATCAAGAAGAACAGATTATCAAGGAGAACAGATCATGAAGGAGAAAAGATCATCAAGGAGAACAGATCATCAAGGAGAACAGAGAACAGATCATCAAAAAGAACAGATTATCAAGGAGAACAGATCATGAAGGAGAACAGATCATCAAGGAGAACAGATTATTCAAGGAGAACAAATCATCAAGGAGAACAGATCGTCAAGGAGAACAGATCATCAAGGAGAATAGACCATCAAGGAGAACAGATCATTCAAGGAGAACATATCATAAGGGAGAACAGATCGTCAAGGAGGACAGATCATTAAGGAGAACAAATCATCAAAGAGAGCGGATCATTAAGAAGAACAGATTATCAAGAGAACACGTCATCATATTTTCGATATCTGCCATAATCTGGAATTAGCTCACAGTGACGGACATCGACTAATGCAAATAAGAAACCAATCCAGTCTATCCCAGCAGATAGTCTTGTATTCCTGTAAACGTTTTTTGTAGTTTGAATCTAAAAATTGGACCCAGGAATCCTCACGCATTAACTAACTCAACTAACCATGAAACTGTTACGCTGACAGCATGGTAACAAACTAGATAACAAACTAGATAACAGGCATACGTGGGTTTGATTCCCACAATGGCATATACTAATTTTTTTCTGACAAACGTATTTAGTTCCCAAGCATCCGACAAAGATTGAAGCTTTTCGGTTTGTCAAAATGTTGCTGCGTGTTGACACTTACTGAACCTAATGGCCAATGCATAGCTCTGCTATAAAAAATACGTTTGTTGACATGTTCCCATGCCTGAAGCAACATCGACACAAAGAGGACATTTCCTGTAACACTTACACTTGAGTAACACGTTTTTTCTTTGGTTTAGGTTCAGAACTACGGACTCGCGGGGCAGTACGATCCCCATTTCGACTTCTCCACGGTATGAAAGATATGTAACATATCCATATTTATTCCATGCTGTAACTTCCAACCAATCAGAGACCCGGAAAATTATATTATTCGATATTCAACGGGTGGTATTCAACAACTTAGACCATAAATGTCCAATCTTTATTTTGTTTTTTTGTGGTGTCCAGTATTATTATATTGATCGATATTGTAAAAATCTGCAAGCATTTTTTTAAAAATTGTTTTAAGAACATTTTAAGTAATTTACAAATTTACATTTTAAGTTGACTTTTAAACGCTTGTGAGGAGACGCACCATGTTACACTACCTAAGCAAGGATACTTTTTATAGTTTCCAAATACTTTCTGAGACAAAGGCATGGGATAAATATTAAAAGATTTCTTGTGGGATACCGTAGAAAGTGCTGCTTATCGCTTGTATTTTCTTTGAATACCGAAAATGCAAGTGACGGGTGGTATATTCCACGGTATCTCACAAGAAATCATTGAACAGCTAGTATAAATATTGGGTAAATTCCAGCTCGGCTACGAATTATTTCATAGATTTAGTAATGATAAATTTGAGACGATGTATTATCTTCGAAATAAAAAAAAGACGGTCGGAAGTGGTCGTTTTGTAACCGTGGTCACGAAATTGGTAAAATAAAAAAGAAAATCATCAGATTACCATCTTGGTAAAAGGCTTGTTCGATTTATGTTTGGTGAATAGTGGCCTTATAAATATTTGAGTTGGGAGATATTCTGGCGCTATCCATCTCAGTTGAGATAGATATAGAAAGTAAAATGAAAACGTTCTGCGTCTATAACGCCTCAGTATTTTTACATATAGACTTTCCTGTTGAAGGTAAAAACCTCGGTCATTGCATTGCACTGCATTGCATTGCATTGCATTGCATTGCATTGCATTGTATTGTAATCCAGACTTACCAGAAATAATTGCCACAAGTTTAAACAAATCCAGTCTAGTGTATCAGCGTACAACTTTTCTTTTTTTCCAAGGACAGTCAGGACTTGGAACCAGCTCCCAAGCAAGGTGGCAGGTGCTCCATCTTTAGAATCTTTTAAATCTGCCCTGCCGGCAATAAGATCCATCCGGGTCCCTGGCCACTTGAGGCGACTTCAAGATCCAGTCGCCCCACCTAGACATTAGCTCAAGCTAAAATAGGTTTTGTTTATTTAAGATTTTAAGATTGTATTGTATTGTATTGTATTTTATCATATACATATCGAGATTTACTCACCAAATTTTCATACAGTAAATTTTTGTCCGTTCATTGCTTTTAGCCAACAGCAATCCGCGTATCGTCATTTCACGTGTGAGAAAAGCGATACGTCCAATCAGGAGCTGCGTATCGATTTTTTCACGTGTGAAAAAAACGATACGTCCAGTCAGAAGCGACAACATTAATTTGAAAATTTTGCCGTAGGAAAACAGGAACCTACAGCGCGCAGGTCGTTCATTAATGAATGAAAACTGCTGCATAGCTTGTGAAAGTTACTTAAGAGTGTAATGAAAGATTTACTGGGGAAAACTGAAGCAAAAATACTCACTCGTTCGTTTTATGATACTTCACGACTCGTGAATAAAAACTGTACACGCGCACTTTCCATGAAGTATTCTCTATGTATTGTATATTACTGATCTTCGTTGAACTTTTTACACACTCAGACTTTTTCATTAAACTAATCATAGTTGTCCTGTTCTTACAGGATTTAGAGCATTCAACGCTAGGAGAGCTGGGCTGGGGAAACCGGATAGCAACGTTTTTAATTTATGTAAGTGTTTTCATGACGTCATTAAAAAACGCTGCCTAAAGTCTTTCTTTTCTCAGATCATTCCATAATGTTAGAGTTGGTCAGTACTCATTAGTGATAATGAGTAATAACACAGCCAGAAACAACGGAGGCTCACCTGACTCACACTCTACCGGCCCCTTTTTAATGTACAAATATGCAGTTCAGCCAATTGGTTGCCAAATGTTTTACTTTAATAAACTATTAAAACAATACCTACAGTCATAAATAAACACATTCATTTAGATCAACGTTGAAAATCGAGAAAAATCCCCCAGTAATCTATAATTCTCAAAATTTTAATTTTGCAGATGTCTGAAGTTCAAGCCGGGGGTGCAACTGTGTTTCCTTATGCTGGGGCTCGCTTAACCCCCTCTAAGGTGAGTCACCTTAGAAATTAAAAACAAGAAGAAAGAGAGGGGCAAGTGAGTGACACACTACAGGTCCCTTTTCAGTCGCGAGGTTGTTTGAGAGTGAGCTGTTGAATATTGTTGATGATCGGTCCAGTCTGGACTGACGTGTCTGAGTTCGTTAATTGGGGTAGGCAACGTTGTGAGGGCACAAGTTGTAAAGCGGCTTTCTTCATGCTACCAGTCTTGATTCCTCTGCAATCATGATCGAATATCATCAAAATCACCGCGGTTAAACTCCACCTTGCAATCGATTGAGCAACATCGTCATTGCTATCAAGCGAATAGTCTGCTGTTTGATATGCTATAACAATTGTTGAGAAATTTTATAGTCATGTTATATTATGTTTCTAGTCATCCAGATGTAGGACTGTACACTCAATATAAAGCACGTGCAATAGAGGAGTTGATGCTTATATTAAAAACATTAACTTTCAAACCCATGGATATATCACTAATCACTCGTGCCGGTAGACTCGAAATGTCACACTTTTCATGTGCTTGCTTGTTATTACAATCCATCCAACCACGTGATGTACCCAATGTAATCGTCATTATTTTTATCGTGTGAAGTTAAATAGGACACGTAAATGTTTTCTTCGGACAAGTGAAACTTAAATCTCACATCTTTAATGAAAAAATAGAAAAGAAACTTAATAGCCCTACTCTAGCTCGTCTAACTATCGATTACATTGGCTCCGTTCAATCTGGTTGGTATTTTCTAATTTGGAATTTTTTGAAGGACAATGATAAATCTTATTATCTTGGGCAATTGTTCTTGTTAAAGGATCAAGAGTTTTCATTGTCTTTTGACTTTTGTGTTTTCGTTACAACCTTTTGGAAAACATTTGAGCAGTCAACGTTTGTTCACAAGAGCTGCATAACGGTTTAGTTTTTGACCTAGTTTACATCAGTGCGCTCGCATCCTGACAAAACTCTTCTTTATAACCGTAGGGAGACACAGTGTTCTGGTACAACCTTTTGAGATCTGGCAATGGAGACTACCGCACGCGACATGCCGGCTGTCCAGTTATCGCTGGGACAAAATGGGGTAAGTAGATACGTACGTTCAGTAGAGAAAGGAG
>JAOBYJ020044067.1:0-11397 GCA_025403565.2 Palythoa heliodiscus
AAGGTAAAAATAAAATTTTCTTAGCAGGTGCTACGGAGCAGTGTGGAAAATCGTTTAATCACAATTCAAAAGCAAAACAAAATATTATCTTTATAAAATTTTTGAAATCTTACCAGACCTATTAAGAGAGTTTTGAATTAAAAAAAATAACACCATGCAAATACATACCATTAAATTCATCCAAGTATTATATTCTTAAACTAAACAAATTACTAAACTTACCCAGAAACGAATGACATTTTTGAATTTTGGATAACTTCCTGTAAGATTAAGAAAGGTTTATATCAGTGTTCTCGTGAAGTTTAGTGTCTATACAATATTTACTCTTTTCCTAGTTCATTCAGTAAATTGAAATAATTCTTTTTTTTTGCATATTAAAATATGAGTTTTATAAATTGTATGGCCGTACATCGCCGGTACCTAAAATATAATACTGTTTATTTCAGTTTTTGTTCAAAGATTTGTGGTGGTGTAAAGAGCTGAAATGCTTTCAAATTTTCTTTGTTATCCATTTGGTTTGGTCTGTAATGGAACGCTGCCATGACACAATAAATTAACTTTCTCTTGATTCATGTGGCTAAATTGTGTGCAAGATGTCTGTAGCCGTATTTTATACAAATAAGTGTTTTCCTTGATGGGTAATACATCTTAAATTGCCTTTCATTACTAGCAAACTTGAAAGCCAATCAATTCTTGTTTCCTCTCTGGTTACTCAAAATGCTACGCGTTTGCTTGAAAGATCTATTTTGAGTATCATTGACGCTCGCAGACTCGAGCTTTTGACAAAGATAATATTAACAAGATACCTATTCAGTGACCTGGTTAAAAAACGTTTCTGTCGCTGAAGGCGAAGCTAATTGAATCTTTCCTGTTGAGCTTTATTGTGCTTAGATGACGAAAGGTTGTCTGAAAACAACAGCTGCGTGGCAAGGTTTTGTTTTCACGTATCGTGGTGTTTCGTTTTGTAATGCAGGCATAATTGCGGGATTCTAAAATGGATTTGTGCATCGATTGAAAATTTCAAAAGATGATTGACAACTAAGACTGCGTTCTAAAGGAGAAATCCGCTCGTTTTGTTTGCCTTCCATAACCTGTATATGAAAGTAATTAGAAGCTAGACCCTCGAGTCGATCACGGTGTATCGGTTTTCCGCACGTGTCCGCTCGTAGCAAACGTAAACAAATTGAGGTAGTTGTTTACTGATTTCTCAGAATGTACACAGTATTAGCAAACTGCGAAAATGGGAAAGAGATTGCAAAATGTTGGTCGCTTTTCTGAAGAAACTTTCTTAATCAATTTTGTACCACCCAGAGATCAGTTTTGTTCCATACCGGAATCTGTGTAAATAGCTGCCTGGTATGTTTTAACTTAGTTTGAAATAAAAAAGAGGATGTAATAATATTCTCTATATATGACTCCATATTTGCATGAGAACGGCTAGTCGGCTTCTAGAAAAGAATTTAAAAAGCCAATGCTTGGATAGCGCCATCCGCAAAGACTTAAAGTTATAAGCTTTAATGGCGCTCACAGTTTATGTCTGTGTGATTACAACACGGGGAAGATGGAGAAAACAAAATTGGCAGCTTGGCGGGATATCGTCAGCCGTCGCGCGGGTTCACCTGGCCCAATTCACTGTAATTATTTTTAAGGGATTTCTTTTCCCCATTTTTTTATTAGTCTCAAATTTACTGGCTTACTTGTTATCTTATATAGTTTCCTTCGATAGTTCTAAAAACCTTTTTTTGCGACTTGCAATAACAAAATATTCTCGGTGTTTATCTTTTTTCGCTGTCACAAAATCTTAATTTTTATTACAATAGGTTTTGAAATCTTGTGGGTTTCTTTCTGAAAACTGACGTTTATTCCCCAAGATCACTTTTATTCTAATTCTGAATTTGTTCAGTGGCAAAGAGATAACATCTTACAACGGGCACACCCGGAAAAATATGTCGTGATTTTCTCCTTCAGCAAACGAAGTCTTTTACTAAACTCCTCCCAATGCCCTTTATGAAATCTTATAACATCGCATGCATTTGAGATTCAGGTGAAATTTTGAAAAGCAACGCTAAATGTTTGCCGACCACATTATTTTTAGCCAAAAATTTTGCATGCGGGTGGTCGCAGTCGCTCTTAAACTCACAACAACCACTTCTGATACTACATTCTCTTTCGTGTTTTCACTTTATTAAAATTCTGTTCCATTTTGAGAGGAAGTCATTACAAATAAGATAAAAAGAATATCTTGTAATTGTGATTTTGCCATTTTCCCCCCTGCTTTTTTCACTGGTACGAAAACAAGACAACAAAACGCGGGCCAAAATGGAGACTTCACCAAGTAACAATTTACATTAGCAGCAATATCGTAAAACATTTCTCTGTGTTGTATAAAATTTCAAAATATATAGTATTTAAATACATAATTTCTCGGAACTAGCCCATTATTTCTAGCGAGGTAAAATTTTCTGTAGCTAAAGTGATTGTTAGCAATTAAGCAGATAATTTCTGCTGGTATACAGGACTCACAACGATTCCGTTCTGACTCGTAATTGCTTTTTTGAACTAAGTTTCATTTTGGAAAACGTCCACCCCGGTTAGAAAGCAAATAATTGATATTTTCTCTGACTATAAATTTCCATTTCTGTCTAACACAACCCCACAATAGATTGCAAACGGTTCTTTTCAAAGAACTAATGCATTTACATAAATTTTCAAGTAATAGATTCAGAGTTATTCATACACACGAAATTAGTTCGACTCTTAGAAACAGGTGGATTTTCTTCCTTCAGCTTTGTGACAATAATACACTGATGTCAAAATCTTAAGACAGGCTTAATAGAAAATTTGAACATAGAGTGAAAGTATGTACGTGAAAATTTTAGCAATACGAACAAACGGAAGTTATCTATGCTCAGGAATTTTTACATATCGTTGTTAAGCAAATAAAGTCATGTTTTGAATAACATTTGTTAGCTATGGGTTTTTCAAAACAATTTTCTTTCGCCAGTAATTCGACAACTCCCTCAGCACTTTTTCGTTACCGAATCATGTAAAACAATTTTCTCAGTCGCTTTAGGATTTTTATATAATTAAGCATATGTCCATGCCTTCTCTGTGGGAATACACTTCATTGAGTTTAGGAGAACCGTTTGAATTACGAATTATTACTATTTGCAAATTAGCGAAATTCTGTTATTTGAGAAACGAGAATTATTTAAGTCTGTAGTTGTGTGGCTGGGCCATCATATGTGTGTCCTTTCACTCCAAAATATTTTAATGTACCGAAAACTTCATTCGTTTCTTCTTTTGTCGCTGATTACAGAACCAAACTCTTACAACGTTTTTCGACAAGTCAAGTTTCTCAGCAATCGAAGCAATTTTGTCACTCGAAGGTCTGGGATTCATGGCGAAGTATGCCTCTAGTGATCGTTTTTCGGCTGCACCAATAGATGTTCGCTTTCTCTTCTTATCGGAATTCGGAAGAAAAGCACTGTTTAAATGCTTTGTCTTGTATGCCTTTTCGGCTTCTTCTAACCAGGCCGTAAGAACCGGCTTCAAAGCCATCATATTATTGTGACTAAGTGTGAGCGATTCAAACCTGCAAATTGTTGACTGACTCAATGAGCCTACGCCAGGAATTTTCAGATGTGCGAGAGCAGATCCGACGTCTGCTTGTGTTACTCCAAGTTTTATCCGGCGTTGTTTAAATCTTTCCGCAAACCATTCCAACTCTCTCGGGTTCATATCATCGTTGGGTGCCGTGAGCGATGCATGAGTAACAACAGAGTGAAACGAAGAAGAGTTCTGTATCGGGGCTGTTGTTCCGACGGGCGAAGGAGTTTCAAAGGGCTTGTCAAAAGCCGATTCACTCACGGTGGGTTGTAAAGACGCAGAAATTTGATCCAGAATATCGTGTGCGTCGTATGTACTCGTGTCTGCATGGCTTGGATGTGTGTGAAAACTTGAGTAGCCCGTTGGCTTGGGAGGCTTGGACAAATACTTTGGTGTCGGTTCGAGTTGCGGGGGCCCGAGACTTAAGTGCGTGTCGTCAAATCCATCAAAAACGCTTGGAGGAATCTAAAAAAATAAAATGGTTGAAAGAAAATGTGAATTTCCGTTTTATCACGTTCCAAATTAAGAGGCGGAAATGGAACATTTCGGTTACTATTTATTTTAGTTATACACTTACCAAGTTGTTAGATCTTGATGGGAACGTGAGCTATATTGAGAGAAAACAAAACAATATATATGCATTAGAATTTAGATAGGAAAACGGAAATTCGCCCGCGTGTGAAACGGAACTCCAAAATTACATTTTGAGTGCAGGGACGCGCGCGCCTTCCGCCTACGAATGAGTTAAAGATAAGTTTTCAGAATTAAAAAAACTGGAATAAATACCGAGCGATTTGATCCGCGGAATGACGGTATCCAGCTTGGCTCGTTTGCCGGGGCTCCTCCAGTAAAAGAAGAATTTGAATAAGAAACAACATTTGAGAGAGAAGTTCTGGAAAGAGGAGGACTTAGAGTTTTGTTTAAAAGCGTATCGCGGTTCATGCTTGCTCGAGTCTCAATCCGTAGTGAACACTGCTATCATGTCGTGAAAGTGTTCTTAAATGCAGCGAGAGTGGCTCGTAAAGAAAGGAGACAATCGCTATCATTGTGTTAACAACATTTGCACTTCAAGTGCACCTGTTCACAATCTAGTGCGCATGCGTGCTTTAAAAATTTATACTGCGCATGCTTACAACGACAGCTGAACCTGCCTAGTTTGTCACGGATGCGAGGTCTCTCAGCCGAAAGAGCCGGTTCGCTGAAAAAAATAGCTCATTCAAAAAACATCTGCAAACGCGACTCGATAACAAAAATTTTCCCCAATCACCCGTAACTGGTAGTTTTTTAATTTCTTGACGTTGGTGCATTCTCGCATGAAAACTGCAGTGTTTTTCACGACCCATATTTAAAATAATGGATAATGATGAATGCTGAAATTTTGCAATTGGGCTTCAAACTATTTTCGCTGAAATCAATTCAAAACTTTTATACCAGCCAACAAACCATAAGTAAGCGGTTAAGCGAAGTGTAACGATTTCTCTAGCAACAAATCATTCTTAGACAATTAATTTTTTTTATTAAAATTCATTACAACATTTTAAGACTTCTGCTAATAGAGAAAGGAGCCAATGGCCGGCTTCCCTCGGACGTTTCTATTGAGCTGTAATCGCATTCACAGTAAACCACACGCCGGCACGTGTATGGACCACCAGAAAAACTCAAAAGAGAAAACTTTATTGGGTAGTTGAGAAAAGCTTTTCTTCTCAGTAAATGATTAGCTTAGCGGACTAAGTTTTAATGAGCTATGCTTGAAGAAGACAATTATCACTTTCCTTAGGTGGGATAACGTATTTTCATCAAGCAAACTTATTTCAACTAATGGTGATTAAATTCACATTTCGACGAAGCGACAAGAGGGCCAAATTAGTGTACTATCTTCTGTGAAGACTAAAAACATTTGTTAAAATTGGAAGACTAGAAATAATTAAATGAGAAATGAAACTAGAAGTAACGTTTTTGTTTATTGCGAAAGACCGAAGCACCCCACCTTGAGTCTGTTTAGGAGTCACACCGATAGACAAATTTTGGTATTCCGTCGCCAGCTTGTATAGGCTTGACAACGGAGACGCCAAACAAAAAATCCCGCCTTTAAAGCTTTTACCGAGAATCTAAAGAGATATATGTAAACTGTTCTGTGTATCAACAAGCTAAATGAATCCAATGAAGTCAACCTCGAGTGAAATGTAAAACATTTAAAAGCTGACAATGTTTGCGTCCTTTCCAAAATGTATGGAGTATTACAAGTTTGTTAGATATTATTTTTATTAATTCTAAGAGTTAAATTGAGCCCTTGTATCTATGAAAAATCTCGGAATTAACAGAACTAGCTGATAGTGTTTCAGCCTCGTCGACTGATAAAAATAATTAAGTCGTAGCGGTTAAAACCTTTTCTCCAAAACTTATAGTTTTTAGAATAAACCGGAAAATATGTCACAGTTTTCTCCCAAACAAGATTCTGTGCGTGCAAACTTTCTTCAATTAGAAAGTAAACAAGGAAATCTGAAAAAATATTTTAAACCGCCAAGCGGTTTGGGTAAATCCGAAAAAGTAAATGTATGCTTCGCGGTCTGTATAAGTTGTCGAACCGTGGCATGAATTTACTCTACCCTGCCGTGTTTTAATCTTTAGTTTGGTTTGTTGAAAACTACGCATAATTTTAAATCTCATGATAAATACTTCTATGTTAAACAGATGTCGTGAACAGCTGGCAATAAACTCCACAAAATTTCGAATTTTTTCATTGCTCCTGTAAGTAAATCCACTTACTTATTTGGTAGCTTTTCTCTTTAAAGTTGCAATCGTTTCGTTTGTTTCTTTTCCAGAATTATAAAAAAGAAATCGCTTCAAAAATATTGCTGCCATTTCAAGTCACATATGTAAATAGAACACATTCAAACGAAAATAAAATGTTAATAAATGTGTGTGAGTTTTTGAACCTTAAAAAACTCGATTATCTATCAAAGTCGTAGATCTAGAGGATGAATAAACTTGGTATAATGATAAAACTAACCGTTTTGTTGTCTTTTCAAGGCCTTTCATTGTAATAGCCTCCATTTTTTAAAAACGTGGCAAGTAATCCGAGCGGGATTTGGGCTGGTTGTATCCCTGTGCTCGGCCAAAATGCGTGAGAAAAATTTATTCTCCCCCACGTCACTTGAACATCTTTCCAGAGTGAACGAAAAACACCAAATCTAAACTTGTAGTAAAAATTAATGGTTTTATACTTTAATATGTAAACCTCTGCTTAACTATTCCATTAAAAATAGACGCAGATAGCAATTCAAAATACATGTATGTAAGCCATCCCCTAGTCCTTATTCATGTATGCATACCGCTACAAGCGTTTCCAAGCTTACCGACGAAGACTCACCAAACATCAAAATGTTGAGAGACATCTTGTGTTACTAGCAGACCTTGTCTTCTCGTGAATGAATTGAGGAGAAGGCTCGCCCAATTCACAGCTTTAAACATTTTAAATAAAAACTGGCTATTTTCAATCCATAATTACGAGGGGCGCCACAGTTGAACAACATGAAAAAATATATAAATCAGAAATACACACAGTTAAGTTAAAATTATCGCATTTTCTGACAACATAACTTATGTGTGGACAATAATCTATAATACAGCAGCCGAGCTAGTCAAGTCATTTTTCTAGATTTTTAAAATTTTGCGTTTTATATCCTTTTAAAGCGAATGTGCGTACGGGTCAATAATCATTTTGGTGGTGGCTTTGAGAACTAAAACAATTTTATCAATAGATTTTCTTAAAGTCGAACTCAAAACACCTCAACTCAATTAATTAAAAGAATAAATCCATTCTTATTCAAAATAGTTCATTACGTCTTAGAAAAACTTACTTCGTGAAGCCGCTATAAATATATTATACAAACAAACAAACTTCAAAGGACTAAAAAAACAAACTTAATTATCTGAAGGAAATTTAAACCAAAGCCTGAATAACAATCCTATTTTTTATATCGCAGTTTAGAGTAAAATAGACTTAGAGTTTCGTTAATGTGTTTTTTCGCAGTGATTCGCATGATAGATTTCTGCTGGTTGTAGAGAACTTAAGCAGGTGTTGTACTTGTTTTCGAGCGGGTTGCGTTCTTCAATTTGACTTTATTTCTATGTTTCCGCAACTAGAGACACAATTACTAACTTACTCTTAAAATATTCCTTTTTTCATTCAGTGAATTGACATTCTTGACCGTATCATTGGAGAAGGGAGGGATTTGCAAATATACGTAATATAAACAAGTCACAACAACGCCAAAGCTAAAGAACCTAATCATATAATATCGACCAACGTGTTCTGTGTGTGTGATAAAGTCAGGTTATTCGCTTATGAAAGGACATTAAGAGCTCTACGAAAACTCTCATAAGTATTTGTAATTTATCACATATTGGCTGATTACGAAATGTTGTTGATTCAAGAGAGCTGTAATAGCCAGTTGCAAATTAAATACTCCCAACAAACAAAGAAGTATTGGTTTAATTCTAGAAACACATAATGAGTTATTATCAGAGGTTTGTCGTTAGGCAATATTGAGTTTGTTTTCCTGACAGCTGTAATTCATCAAAGCTAAATTTTGGAACATCACCTACGTGCCAAACGCCATCAAGTATCTGATGAGCGATTATTGTACTCTGTCAAGCTGTATACTATATAGCTAACATTAGTGATGTCCTTATTACTGACATTATTATTATTATTATTGATCATAAACGTCGTTATTGCTATCATTAATTTGAATATTGTTATCGGCTATAACAAAAACGCAAAACGTTTTTAGTAGACTTTATCGGTGTAAGAACCTTATCATCGGCACTACAAATGGGGTAACAGTGCCAGTGCCAGTGACAGTGACAGTGACAATGACAATAACGGAGACAGAGACAGAGACAGTGGCAGAGATAGTGACAGAGACAGTGACAGAGATAGTAACAGAGACAGTGACAGAGATAGTGACAGAGATAGTGACAGAGATAGTGACAGAGAGAGGGAGAGAGAGAGAGACAGTGAAAGTGAAAGTGAAAGAGAGAGACACAGAGACAGAGACAGTAACAGAGACAGTAACGGAGACGGTGATAGTGACAGAGACAGTGGTAGAGACAGAGACAGAGAAAGTGACAGTAACGGAGACGGTGACATAGACAGTGACAGTGGTAGAGACATTGACATTGACATTGACAGTAACATTGACAGTGACAGTAATGAAGACGGTGACAGTCACAGAGATAGAGACAGTGACAGTGACAGTGACAGTGACAGTGACAGAGATAGTGACAGAGACAGTGACAGAGACAGAGACAGTGACAGAGACAGTGACAGAGATAGTGACAGAGACATGCAGTGACAGAGATAGTGACAGAGACAGTGACAGAGACAGTGACAGAGACAGTGACAGAGACAGAGACAGTGGCAGAGATAGTGACAGAGACAGAGACAGTGACAGAGACAGTGACAGAGATAGTGACAGAGACAGTGACAGAGACAGTGACAGAGACAGAGATAGTGACAGAGACAGTGACAGAGACAGAGACAGAGACAGTGACAGAGATAGTGACAGAGATAGTGACAGAGATAGTGACAGAGAGAGGGAGAGAGAGAGACAGTGAAAGTGAAAGTGAAAGAGAGAGACACAGAGACAGAGACAGTAACAGAGACAGTAACGGAGACGGTGATAGTGACAGAGACAGTGGTAGAGACAGAGACAGAGAAAGTGACAGTAACGGAGACGGTGACATAGACAGTGACAGTGGTAGAGACATTGACATTGACATTGACAGTAACATTGACAGTGACAGTAATGAAGACGGTGACAGTCACAGAGATAGAGACAGTGACAGTGACAGTGACAGTGACAGTGACAGTGACAGTGACAGTGAAAGTGACAGAGACGGTGACAGTGACAGTAATGGAAACGGTGACAGTGACAGAGATAGAGACAGTGGCAGTGACGGAGACGGTGACAATGACAGTGACAGAAACAGAGACAGTAACAGTAACAGTGAGAAAGACAGTGACGGTGTTGATAGCAAAAAGAGATGGCGATGAAACTGAACGATGACGATAACGATGGGAGAGGAGGTGCCAATGAATGGAACGGTAACGATAAGGGTGGCGGTAAGCGTAGTGACGGTGATGGTGTTATGGTGATGGTGATGGTAACGGTGATGGTGACGGTGGTGATGATGGTGATGATAACGGTGATGGTGACGGTGATGGTGATGGTGATGGTGATGGTGACGGTGACGGTGACGGTGATGGTGACCGGGTGATGGTGATGGTGACGGTGACGGTGACAGTGACGGTGATGGTGATGGTGATGGTGACGGTGATGGTGACAGTGATGGTGACGGTGATGGTGATGGTGACGGTGACGGATAGTATGGCTATAACGATGCGATGCCGGATTGGGGTAGTACCCACTGATAAAGTATTGAATCGAGTATCGAGACGACTGCTGTTAAAAACTGTTACAAAACGGTCAAAACACCTCCTGGTTACATATACACTAACTTTGTTGCCACAACGTAGTCATAGTTCATAAGACATAATTTTCTTTACTAATACCTAATGAATTGCTAAAATTTAATTTGATCGATCGAGAGCAATGGAGTAGAACACAATCGTACTTGTTCTGCCGAGGATTGAACAAAGAATGCATGGTTCATTATCGTTAATTCTTGCAATTCAGCTGAGTTTTTTTTAATAGAGATTTATTCTTTAAGACTACAAACGTAGAACCGAAAGTTAGGTCACTTATTTCACTTGACAAGATTTTTAAAATTTAAAATCAGTTGTTGTTTATCGTTGTTCTTTTTCCTGCTAAAGTTGTACACTCACGGAGCAGAATGTAAACGAGACGTCAGGAAATGTTCGTCTATATAAACTGACCCGAAACTTCACGAATTAAATAATTGGCGATGCAAAAACAATCATATTTTAATACTGAACGAGGATAAAAGCGTAATTATACTAGATATAGTACTGTTTTATATAGACATGAGTGTTTTACAAAAAAATACTCCATTCGTATTCTCCATATGTCACAACATCTGGGTCCTAAGTAATATATTTCCCTGCTATATCGACTTCTGACTTTTGTCACGATGGTCATTGATGAATAAGAATTGCAGAAAAATTTATGACAGTTTGTGAAATCTACTCAAGAATATGAAAAAAGTTCTACTGAGAAAAATTAAAATGAAAATTCTTGAAAGAAAATCTTATTTGACCTAAAAACTTGTAACGAGTTTCTCGCAAGCGAAAGGAAAGGCCCGTGTCCAAACTAATGCGTTTTCATTTGCCATCGAAAACGCATCGATCGATCTGCATCCATTCAACCGTTTTCAAACAGTTTTAAACTGTCGCACTGAAACGCTTGAAAACGTGCTGAATTGGGTATGTATGACGTAAACAATGTGCACATACTTAGAGACAGAATGTTTGATTTCGCATGGACGCGAAGGCCTGGGAATCACTCGTACGATGCAGATGACGTCATCGTTTCCATTGCGATGTGTTTTCGACTGTTGACACAAAGACGACACAAAGACTATCCACTTTCGAGGGCGTTTTTGAATTGATGCGGTTTTTCCCAAAACGTTCAGCGTCTTAAGCCCGGCGCACACTAGAGCTATCAGCTGAGCAACATTTCACTCGTGCCAGTTGGCGCAAGCAAATTTCGCAAGTGTGCGGCGTAGTTTTGTGAGAATTTCGCCTCGCGTGCCATTTTCTCCGAATATTCAACATGTTGAATAATTTTGGGCACGAGTGAA
>JAOBYJ020044174.1:0-11396 GCA_025403565.2 Palythoa heliodiscus
AGGTTTTGGGTGCATCCTATTTACTTGATGCTCTTACAATAATAATTGATAATAGTTAAGAATAATTAACAAAATAAATAATAAAATAATTAATTAAGAATATTACATCCACCATATCAATTTGAATTAAAACTAGATCTAAAAAGAAAAGTCTTAAGACGAGATTTAAAAGTATTTATGCCATCTATTTTACGGAAATTTAGTGGAAGATTGTTCCAAGATTTCGTAGAGGCAACAGTAAATTATCTATCGCCGTAGGAACAGGTATTAGTTTTAGCAATTTAAACTACTTTATGGGAGAGAACGGGACGGGATTTGCGGTTTTAACAGCTTAGTGATATAGACGGGAGCCTGTCCATGGAGAGCCTTGAATGTCAGTGATTATTAATGATTTAAACACAATTACCCTACACAGTTACCCTACATTGGACCTGTTTTCAATTACACACAGCGTAGAATCGCCAGTTGGACACTGTGCGTTTTGCATTAATATCAAAATGCTATTCTTTTGATCCAGAGGAAGTTCAAATACCTAAAGTTGACCTAAACTTTGTGATCAGCGCAGCATCTGCAAGGTCTGAGAAAACGTTTCTTCTAATGACAAACGCCATCAACAAAATTATAAACAGCTTTGGAGTCGACAATATCAATTATGGCGTGATTGTGTTTGGTACAAATGCCACCACAGTAGTTGACTTTGGAGAAAAGTTCACGAATAGTAAACATTTGACAGCTGTTATTAACGGTCTGCGAAAACCTCAAGGCGCTCCATCATTAGACTTAGCTTTGGAAGAAGCGAAGAAAATGTTTGAATTGGGCGTTGTAAGACCAAACGCGACCAAAGTGCTTGTTCTAATCATGGATCAAAAGTCAACTGTATCAGATTCAGCAATCAGAGGGAAAGCAAAACTACTACAAAATCTTCATGTCGAAGTGATTCCTGTTGGCATTGGACGTCAATCAAGTACAAGGCAGCTTCAGAGTACAACTGCAGATGCTGCAAAAGTAATCAAGGCTCCAGACAATGAAGATCCCACAAACCTAGCGAAGAGAGTTTCTTCAGCAATACTAAGAAGTAAGCCAAAATGTGCATTTGTCACATGCTTAGTTAGGTTTTGTGTTCCAGATCTCTCTTCACAACCATTATTAGTCTAGTACCGCCGCCAGACACTAACGGCTACTCATCCGAGCAGATCATTCGTTTTCGTTTGTATTGTTTAATCAACGAAAACATGGATTGTTTCTAACTGTTTAGTGCTCAAACATGTAACTTCAGGGAAAAAGTTTCCGAATAGGAAAGCCTTTTTACTACTGGACAAATTGGTGAAAGGAACGTTCTGGTCGAGTAAGCAGCCGTTGGTTGGTTGGCAGAACTTAACCCTTTAAGCCCCAAACGCGACAAATGACGTGTTGGTAAATTCTCCCAACTGAGCTCCATACTTTCCATATAAGCAGTTTAGAAGAATTAGGCTTTTTAACTTCCAAAGCTTATTCTACTTGATCAATTCCTTATTTCTTATTACCAGTTATATTATTTCGTTTGAGTTTGTAAGGAGAAATTAGATGTTGATAAATTGCGTGGGGCTTAAAGGGTTAACTTGATGGCCACGAAGGAAACTAACGATTCTCAAACGTTTACGCATGTTTTCAAGGTTTTGATTAATGAAGATATTTTGGAGAATGTGAGTTTATTTACCTCAAAATTCTACTGAAGGACAACATGCAATGATTAATTTCATCCTTTTGGTGTAAAGAATAATTTGTGTTTGTTTATTTGATCTGCAGAGAGATATGACGTTCCTGAATTGGATCTCACGATAGCAATGAGTGCAACCGCTGTAGATTCTGAGCTGAACTTCAAATTTATGAAAGATACTGCTAGCTCTATAATAGATCGATACGGAATCGGAAATGTTGGCTATAACGTGATTTTATTCGGAGATAGAATTTCCTCGCCTTACGGATTCCGTGATAAACTCCCGGAAAAAGAGGATTTAATGAAGTTGATATCTAAGCTTCCCAAACGAATGATTGGACAGCCGGTACTTGGTGACGTTTTGAGAAAAGCCTTGGATGATTTTAATGGTGCAGGAGCTCGTTCCAGCTCGGCTAAGGCGCTGGTGGTCATTATGGATAACAAATCGGGTCTTAGCCCAGACTCTTTGAAGCAGAATTCACGGCCGTTGCATGAAAAAGGCGTGGTTATAGTCCCCGTTAGTGTAGGTAATTCAAGTGATCCTAATACGCTTGCCCATATGAGGCGGCAAGGGAAGAATGTGGTTACCGTACACAGAACTGAGGAACCGGACGTCCTGGCAGAAAAAATCATGAAAGAAGTGTACGAAGGTTTGTGTCAATTTAATAGTGATTTCTAGTATAATGCTTTATGTATAAATTTATAAAAAACGTAAATGCGCTACGTAAAGTTTTGATATTAATGAAGAATGTGCATAAAATTTGGTTTGGTCCAGTCACAGTTTTACAATTCATTACGTGGCTTTTCAAACTTGATAAATTTTACTGTCACCGAATTAAAAAGTAAGTTCTTCCTTCACCAAGGAAAAACTTACGGTGCTTATAAAATACTGTTACGCTGATAAACATTTCGTTTCAAACCTGCAGCCCTGTAATTTCTGTCTAAAGTTTCTCTAAAAAAGAGCATCAAAGTGCCGCTGTCTGATGATGAAGAAAACACGTTCGATACGTGTCGTATGTACCTTACATTAGATATAGGTTTAAACTGGGTCCAATGGACCCAGACGACCAATAGAAGTAATTTCCATTCCGAGATTTCAAGGGATAAATACTTTTGGTAATCAATTTTTAATATCGACCCAAAGCACTGTAGTTGCTTCGATAGCCCGATGGTAGAGCACCAGTCATAAAATTGATGAATCGTGGGTTCGATTCTCTAAAAGACACACCAGAATGTCTTTGAAGATAAGCGATGCCTTATATTGCTTATAACATACAAATATAAGTAGAATTGTCAAAAGAGGTCTTGGAAAAAAATATTAAGGAATTGTTCCTATGTTCCAGGGACGATTTCTCAAGCTCCTCTTGTGGACTTGGCATTTGCCATCAGTGCAACTGGCAGCCAGAAGGAGAAGACATTTGAACTGATGAGGGACACCTTAGGTAGAATTGTTGATCAATACGGAGCGAAGAGAATTCGCTATAGTATCATCGTGTATGACAGGTTACCTACAGTCAAACTTTCCTTTGGGGGTCTGGTACCCAACCGTGAGAGCCTCAGAAGGATCATATATTCGCTACCGCAGGTAAAGTTGCTCATGGATTCTTTTTAGTCACACTTAAAGATATAAAAACCTATCTAGAAATAAATGACATTGATGTAGATATAATTAAAAATACACCCTAACGTAATTTTACTTTAATATTTTTTTTATATTTTTTATGGTTTTCTCAACGGATAAGCATTCGTGACTTAATTCATCCTCTTTTAATTTTTTGTTAAGGTAAATTGCAAAATGTAGCTCAATGTAAAACATTCTAGTGCACAAAAATAGATTTTACCACTTTGTAATTTATGTTGTATTTAAAATCTTTATTATTATTATTATTATTATTATTATTATTATTATTATCCTTTACAAGTTTTATTGTTTTTATGTCGTTTTTCTGTTGATTTATAGACCCAAGGAGCCTCAGCTCTAGATAAAATGCTTGAGGAAATTACAAAAGTATTTGAGGTTGGCGTGAGACCTAACGCAACAAAAGTTTTGGTTATTATATCGGATAAGAGCTCTGGCCTGGATTGGAGTAATATCAGACGCGCTGCAAACCCGCTGGCCACCCGGGGAATACAAGTAATTCCTGTGTCTGTCGGCAGTGACATTGATCCCAATGAACTGAAACAAACAACAACAGACCTTAACAACTCTTTACACGTGCCAGTGAATGAAAACCCAAAGAATCTGGCGAAAAAAATTGTTGAAAAAGTATTCAAAGGTAGGCCTTATGGAAATTTAGTAGAATGGTTTTACCTACATTGGAACGTATCTTTTCAAAAACTTTTTCTTAATGTTTTAAAAGGAAGTTCTGTCAGACTTGACTTTACCATTTTTTTGGTTTTTTGCTTTGAGAGAGATCTGCTTAACTTAAAAAGAATTTTAAGACAGAAATCAATGAGAGATTAATGATACAGCTTTAGATTTAACGGCCCCTAGTTTTGGAGCAATATTTTGATTTCAGAATAATTCAGCTGATATTTTTATTTCAGATCAGTATCTGCTTACTATAATTGTCAATGAAGTTAATCTTTGTTTTTATTATATTTCACAGAAAACGTTACTGAGCATCCTTAGTTAAATTATCGAATCATTATGATTATTATTTATGTTCTATTTTATGATTAGAAACCAATATGTATTTTTTGTGTATGTTTACATTGCTGCTTTGCTACGAAGTCAATTTTTAGAATATTATAACTTTAGATTTTAGATCACCATGAGATTTTAAACCTATGAAACTATCTAAAAGTTTACAATTCTTAATTGAAACTGTGTAAATGTTCTTTTAGTGCGACCAGAAGAAAAGATTACAGCGATTGATCTTGGCTTTGCAATCACAGCAACAGGTGCGCAAGCTAACCAAAACTTTAAGAAAATGAAGGAAATCCTGATGTCCGTTGTTGACAGTTTTGGCATCGAGGACGTTCACTATGCCGGAATAGTATTTGGTGAAGCAACCCGGCGTCGGTTGAGCTTTAACGATCGATTTTCTAAACCTGATGATGTCAAACTCTTTATCAATATCTTTCCAAGACTTAGCGGAGGACCAGATTTATCAAAAGCACTAGAAGACGGGAGAAAATTATTTGATAAAGGAGAAGGTATCCGGCAAGATGCGAAAAAAGTTTTCGTAGTTATAACAGACAAGAAATCAGTCAGTCCACCTGATGAAGTGGAGGCGGCTGCGGAGTCGTTCATAGATGCGAACATTCACGTGATTGCTGTTGCTGTAGGAGGCGAAGCAGATCCTACAGAACTTCGTAAAACCACTCCAAGTACCAGAGATGTAATTGCAGTACCGCAACAAAAGACACCTGAGATGGTGGCACGACAAATTATAAATTTGGCCCGTGAAGGTGAATTAGTTTTATTTCTGCCATCAAATCATAGAAATCAGCGACTTTGAGCCACCTCTCCTTGACTGCATTATACACTATTGATAAGATCAAGAAAGACTTCCCATGTGCATACAGCATGAAGCGAGTAAACTTCTCCACTCCAGGCATATGTTATGTCACATGTTGTAGAACTTTGCTTTTTCTAAACCTTTTTTGCCCTTTTTAAGTTGTTATTGTTGTTATAATTGCATCGTTTCCTTTCTATTCCATATACCTATTTTGTTGTGGAACGCAACAACAATCAGAGAAGCTATATAAGTACATTTATGTTTAGCCACACCCATATGAAAAAGGTTATGTATTAATTCATGGTATTTTATATATCTCATCAAAGGATATTTCATTTCCACACACAGATCGTCGTCCAATAATGCCTAAAATAGATCTTGGTTTTGCAATAACTGCAACCACGTTAAACGCAGATGAAATCTTCCAAAAAATGAAGGAAACCATCAAAGCAACTGTTGCTAGTTACGGGGTAAGCCAACTTCGTTATGGCCTGATTGTTTTTGGCGGCGATTCGACCACAAGGATCAGCTTTAACGACAGCTATAATCCCAAAGAGCTGGGTGGGCTCATTGACAATATTCCTCGGCGAAGTGGAGGACCTAGTTTTGTAAACGCTTTTAAAGGTGCAGAGAAGCTTTTCGCGCCAAACCAAGGATCACGTCCAGACGCAAAAAAGGTGCTTGTTTTGATGACAGACAAGAAAGCTACCGATTCCTTAGATGCCTTAAGACGTTATATAAAACCGCTCGCGTTGCAAAACATTCACGTAATCCCCGTGGGACTTGGAAGTGCTATAGACAGAAAAGATTTAACATCAATGTCTTCCGAAAGCAGTGACGTTATACTTGTTCCCAGGAAAGAAAATCCAAGAATGCTAGCTGAAATGATCATGGAGAAGGCTCGCATTGGTAAGACGGTTTAATTGTATACTACATTCTATATTTAAGATTTGATTGCACTTCTTGTATCGATCAAAGTTGGACCAAATATAAATGAAGGCATATTTCGCCCCATTTGTATAGATTTTATTCATTTCTAGAAAAAAACCCTTTAAAATCTGAAGATTAAAACAATATGTGTTTTTGCTGGTAAACAGGAAGTAAATTTAAGTAATGTCTTCCTTTTCCTCTTTTATATCTTTTTGAAGATCGCCCACCTCCCATGGAAGAGATTGACATCGGCTTTGCTATCAGTGCAACGTCCAAAGACTCTAACGAGATCTTCCAAAAGATGAAAGACACGATCAACTCTATAATTGACAAGTATGGTATCTCCAAAATCCACCTGTCATTGATGGTCTTCGGAGACAATGCAGACCGTAAAATCAATTTTAAGGATAGTTTCAGTAGTTCAAAAAGTCTTAAGTCCTATATCAATCTAATTCCAAAGCTCAGTGGTGGACCAGTATTAGGCCAAGCACTCCAACAAGCAGTTCATCTTTTTAAAAGTGATGAAGGTGCTCGACCAGGCGTTAAAAAGGTTCTTGTTGTGATCACTGACAAGACGTCTGTAAGCAACGCAGAGCAGATAAAACGTGCGGTAACAACTCTGTCAAACAACAATGTAAGCGTTATTGCGGTTGGAGTTGGTAATGCAGTAGATAAAAATGAGCTGAAGATTGCTTCGACTCATGATAAGAATGTCATCACTGTTACAAAAGATGAAGATTCCGAGACATTGGCTGAAAGAATTATACGTAAAGCTCGTGAAGGTACGCTGACTATAACAGTGGCACTATTATTGTAATGGTACAATACATATATGTATGTTACGAAGTTTATAATATTAAAAATCATAATTCTTGATAACGGTTTTCTTAAAAAATGATATTTAGTGGTAATCTTCTGTCAATATCCATTTTGATCTGAATAAATTACTTAAAGCACTTGAGTACATACTGTTTATAAAAACCTAATTTTAGTGTCCTGTCGCTTCTAGAACACATCATAATGCCGCAGATCGATCTCGGCTTTGCCATCTCAGTCACCTCTCGTGAAGCGCCTGCTATCTTCCAGAAGTTAAAGGACGTTATTAAGGAAATTATCTATAGGTATAGAAAGGGCCAAATTCAATATGGTTTGATTGTTTTTGGAAATTCTGCAACTACAAAAATCCATTTTGGTGACGTTTTTGCTGGCGAAGACGACCTTCAGAGATTTATTGAAGCAGTACCACGAGTAAGCGGAGGGCCTGTTCTTGAAAGCGCTTTGGGGGAGGCCAAGACGCTCTTTGAAAGAAGTAAGCGACAAGACGCAAGAAAGATACTTGTACTTTTAACTGATTCAAAAGCAACGGGTTCTCTCGATAATGTGCAAAAGAGATCTAAAGTTCTTCATGACCAAGGTGTTGTAATCATCAGTGTTGGTATTGGAAACAATGTGGATGTAAAGGACCTGCAAAATGTTAGTGCATATAAGCAAGATATCTGGAAAGAAGAGCGACCCATAGATTCAACTGAGTTAGCCACGAAAGTCATGTCACGGGTATTGAAAGGTAAAATTTGTTGTACTGAACCTGCTCCAGCTGAGTTTTCAAAAGTCAAATTAAAATTTTTACGACAATTTTAACCTCGAAATTTGTTGAAACAACGAACATTTACTGAATTTTTTTTAGACGAGAAAAAGTAGTGGTCAGTCAGTTTCTACAGTTTCATAAATTGGTTCAATAGTTTAAGGCGATCAAGATTTATTTAGACTAGTAAAAATGACAGTTAAAAATTTCCGACGTTTCGGCGTTCCTGCTGACGCCATTGTAAAGGTTAAATGGCTAATTAATGCGAAGTACAAGAGTTGAGAGTCACTTATATTGAATAGTTACATAAAATACTTTAGCTCGCATTGAGTTGGAACGCCAAAACGTCGGAAATTATTAACTGTCATTTTTATTAGTCTATGTATATCGAAATCCTTATTGGAGATTTATATATTATTGACATTATGTTTTAAAATATATAGCTGTATGTATATCTAAAATTAGTAACTAATCTACCTTTTGTATGCAACGGCTCGCAATGTTTATTGGCTGTTAAAAAACCCCAAAGTAGTATGTTAAAGATCATATAAATTGAAAAAAGCCGTACCGACAACACCTTTGTAACAAATCTGTTAAAAGCTGAATAGACCTTTTCACAGTTCCTGAAAAGTAACCAGGCTTCTAC
The DNA here is from genome assembly GCA_025403565.2 of Palythoa heliodiscus. Taxonomy (NCBI): domain Eukaryota; kingdom Metazoa; phylum Cnidaria; class Anthozoa; order Zoantharia; family Sphenopidae; genus Palythoa; species Palythoa heliodiscus. The sequence continues at coordinate 8,319 of JAOBYJ020044174.1, forward strand.
ATGAGGCCGAGGCTAAGGGTGAGCTGGCAGAGTTAGAGCAGTGGAAATAATTATCATAAGAAAGAAACTTATTAACATGTCTTCTATTTCCATTTCTCTAACTAAGCCAGCTCACCCTTAGCCTCGGTTTCATGTTTCAGGCTAGGTTACCTTTCGGGAACTGTAAAATGGTGTATTCTTGTTAGGTCACAGGTAGCCCAGGCTCCCGTCACGATTGAACACTAATAGTGTTGAATTACTAGAGGTTATATGCGGACTCTTAAACATTTGATTTTTTTGTCTTAAATTTCAAAAATATTTAATTCAATACTCACAGCGTCTTGTTGTTGTTCTTGATAATCTCGTGTCTGAGTTTCAGTCAATTTAGTTCAGATTGGGCTGCCAAACATAAAAACTTGAAAGGCAGGAAGCGACGGCCCTAAAATGGCTTCGAACGGCTCCAGTTCACGAATTATTTTAAACTGAAATACTCTCTCAATCGATATCTTCACGATCGGAGAAATAATGTTTTGATGTTCTGTTGGTCATCAAACCAAAACCGGCCCTTTCTATAAGCCACTAGCTCAGAGAGAGCCTGGGGCAAGAGCAAAAGATAATGCTGCACATGGCATTCATGATACTGCCGTCCCAATGCTCTCTCCGATTTTTAACGGTTTTGCTGTCCACACTTTCAATAATGACGCACAAAATGCTTAATTTTGACCATTGTCCCATCGAACAACAAGCAAGCTACTGGCTCATGGAAAGCACCGATTTTGGTTGATGACCATCAGAACATTGAAACGTTATTTCTCCGACCGTGTGTACGTGCAGTCATCGATGAGAGAATATTTCAGTGCAAAAATCTTCCTGAAATGGAGCCGTTCGAAGAAATAACAACAAGACGCTGTGTATATTTTATTAAATTTTATTGAAATTTAAAGCAAAATATCAAATACTCAAGAGTCCAATTTAAGCTCTAGTAATTTAACACTATTAGTATTCATTCGTGACGGGACCCTGGGCAACCTGTGGTTAGGTTTTGGCAAAAGTCTTACCAAATCAGAAAATTTTCCACCAGGTTTATGGATTTTCTTAGACATGATCCAATGCACCGTGTCAGTATAAATCTCAAGAGGCAAGGCACAAAATGACCGAGAAAATTATCAAAATTTAATGAGACCCAAGGAATCCTACATTTCACAAGGGGGAGGGGGTGGGGGGAGAAGATGGTAAAAATAAAAACTCAACCAGTTCTGTTAAGACAAGTGTCTGGCAGGAACTCGCCATTTATTGCTCTTGTTTTATTTATCTTGTTTTCTTTTAGAGCGCTTGCCAAAAATAAGTGAAGTTGACTTAGCTTTTGCTGTTACTGCCACATCGACAACGGCTGAAGAAAACTTCAAGAAAGTGAAAGATTCCATAAATGCCATCCTCGATCGATTTGGACAACAGCAGGTGAAATATGCTGTAATTGTTTTCGGCAACTCTGCAGCCGTCAAAGTTAACTTTAACGATGCTTTCTCAACTGAAGACGATCGCAGGAGGTTTATTAACAGTATTCCACGTAGCAGTGGTGGACCAGACGTCGTCAAAGCGTTGAAAGAAGCAAAGAAACTTTTCGATGATGATGGTCGACCAGGCGCAAAGAGAGTACTCGTTCTGATAACAGACAAGAAATCAACTAATTCCATAGAAGGCTTGAAAAGTGCCTCAGCACCTTTGGAAGCATCCAAAGTTCGCGTTATTACAGTAGCAGTTGGCAATGAAGCAGATACTAAAGAGTTAGAACCTATTACACCTGTGAATAAAGATCTTCTGGTCTCTGACAAAGACGAAAAGTCACCGCAGCTGGCAAAGAAGATGATTAATCAGCTTGTAAAAGGTTAGACACGATTGCTAACTATAGATAGAAAATAAGCGGTGTTAGACTGCTTTATATAGCAGTCAAAGGCAAAAAAAGTCAGAACAGTAATTAGAAAACTGAACTTCAGCTGAGAGATCTTGTTGATATTATTTTTTACTTTTGTCGGAGAATGCAAATAACCGTTTTTCTTAATGGAGATTTTGTATCCAATGCTCATTAATTCAGGAATCCATAAATCATTGTTGACTCTAGTTTGTCACGAATTTGCGAGCTTATTGGCGACTCTTTAGGAATAAATAAACAAAATACTTGAAATAGGCTTCTACATTGATGTGCATTTTTCTGTGTGTTGTTGTACAACATTTTCTCTAAATATTCAGCAGTCTTCTATCTTAACACAGTGTTTTAAAATGTTTGTTCTGGTTTAAATTCCAATGCTATGATACGTTGCGAATTTCAATGCTTTATTTTTTGTATTTTTAAACAGAAATTTTATTTATTTGTACACACCATCTCAAATCAAAGACAAAACTAAATTTACTAGAAACAAAGGTGGTCTTATAATGCTTTGTGTTTTTTACAGTTGCGTCAAGATATATTGATTCAGTCTCAAGTTTATCGGATGTTTATCTCTTGGCTATTTGCTTTTCTGAAAAGAGGCTTTTGTTTTTTTTTCCACAAACTGCCACAAATAAGCGACGCATTGTTGTTATTACAGCCCTTAATTTCATCAGGTGAATTATATTTTTATGATATACAAACAGAAGCTGCTATTGCGCCTGCGTTGGATATGGGTTTCCTTATCAGTGCTACGGATTCAGACTCTAACGAAACAGTACAGTATATGAAGTCTATCATGAAGCACATAATTGAACTCTACGGCTCAAGGAGGATTCATTATGCGCTTGTCACGTACGGGGACGAGGCTAATACTAGGCAAGTTTTTAAAGTTAGAATTTTGATTGTTTGAACATATAGTAAACACTTTCAATTCTCTGTTACCTTTCCAATGAATTCTTTCCAACAAGCGCCAGTACAACGGTAAATTAAAAATCGTAATGAAAAATAAGTTGTGATGAGTTGCACCTACCAATATACAGGCAAAAAACGTAAAAAAAAGAATAAAAATATGGAATATTTGTTTACAAATAGGATTTTTATGTTTTCACGAAATCCATTGCTTATTATGCAAATTATTCAATTGATGAACGTGATCTCTTTGTTACGTAACA
>JAOBYJ020044283.1:0-11395 GCA_025403565.2 Palythoa heliodiscus
GTTGGTCCGGCCGGGAATCGAACCCGAGCCTCCCGCACAATAGACTGGCACCTTACCAATTAGGCTAACCAGACGGCGTTGCAGAAACTTGTACTTTGAATGTAATAAACTTAATTGCTCGTGACACGACCAGTTTGTAAAGCTGTTGGTGTAGAGTAAAGAAAAAAATTGCAATTTTCCATTGTACCTGAAGACAACTGGTAACAGCCAGCCTAAATAATTATACTAAGATAACTTTGAATTAAAATTTTACTTTTTCATTCTCAAAATATTTCCAGCTGATTAGATCATTTAGTAATGCTCCGTACAAAATCACAGTTTTCGTTCACGGTTACTTGCTACATTTTTAGTAAACTAATTAGAATCGTTCAAATATTCGGCTTTGTTATGTGCCATGTCTTATGCAATTAAGAACAATAGACACTGTAAGTTGGGTTTCATGATATTGGTTACCATTTGCATAAACCATTTGAAGGACTTTAGTGAACTTTTCATGTTGATCGTTGCACGAAGAGACATGCTTTGGGAGTTTAGCATTTATTTGGTAAAAGAAAGCAACAAATTTATACAAGGTTTACAGCGGAGGGGTTGGCGCAGTGGTAAGATCTCTGCCTCCCAATCCTGAGGTCCCCGATTCGATTCCCGGCCGGCCTGGTCGAGGGTTGAATATTTGGGTGACCTTCTTTCCCGCTAAAGTCCACTCAGCTGTCCATCCTTCCGGGGTCGGTGAAATGAGTACCAGCATACATGGACCGCTTAGAAGCGGTTGCCTATTGCGCCTATATATGCTTCCGGTCCGCTGAGGGTTATTGATCATTGTAAAGCGCCTTTGAGCATTTATATGGAAAAGGCGCTATATAAATGTATCACTTTACTTTTTTTACTTTTATTTCATATTTCTAAAAATACAGCAAGAGCAAATCTTCTGAGTCTTAACTTCCTCAGCCATCAGCTCTGAATATGGACATTTCGACATCTACATGCACTTCTGATGAAACTTCAAAATCTTCTTTCAAGTGTTTTAAAACAATTATATCTTTTCAACTAACACATTTTTCATTTTAAACGTACTTTAAAACTTCTTCTCTTAATTTTAATTCTGGTTTTGATTGCTCGACATATCATTAATTTTAGTGAGTATCAAAAACTCAAAAAATCCTAATTTCACCCCCCGCCCCCCAAACGTCTCTTTGGTGTGGTAGCACAAACTCTGAGGAGTGACCTGCATGGAGGGCCGTTGGGTTGAGACATGGGATTGGAAACAGACTGAATTCTCAGGCTGAATATTGTCCGAATTTCTCTAAATTGGACAATAAAAATAAACATTTGAGCTCTTAGAAGTCTAGGTAAGAGGCGATTCTACCATCAGTCTCAATACTTGGTGATTACAGCGGAAAACAATATTATTTAAAAATTACTTTGGTGCCACTGACGAAGCAAAACCATCTACGGTGTTTTATCCTTTTATCTTAAAGAAATAATTTTTTAATTTTTTTCCCCCCATATTCACTTTTTCAAAGTGAATATGGGGGAAAACCTGTATAGCTTAAACGAACAATTTGTTATAATTTTGCCTTCACTGAAAATTAAATACGACAAATAAAATTTTTATTTCTCCATGGAGTTATCTGAGCTTAAACTTGATAGGAGGATAGATGCCGCTTTTATAGAACACCTCGAGGCGACGTTGCCTTGGCTCAAAAGCCACCGCAAATTGACTAGTGTGATTATGTTTTTTAACATAATAAGGCTGTGTGGCAATCTTTCAACGTAGCTAAAGGAATTTTGTGGCCCTGGATAGTAAGTCCTTTTTTATATTTATACTATTCTCTGAATTGTATTGTTGGGCGATTTCATAATAGATTTTGTACGCCTCTTCCTCAACACAATCTTTTGTTTATCGGTGTTTATATAAAACCTATCTGTTTGAGTTAATCGGCTTTCTTTTTTGCATTAATTCACTGAAGCCTGATTTGAAACCTAAATGGTTCGGAAAGGCAATGAAGCGACAATAACTGCTGATATGGGTGTGATGATTATCTTTGCAACACAAAAAACAAGTTTTTAAAAGTGCATACACAACAATGAACAGCACGAAAAGTACAACTTCATCTCACAACGGTTCAATTTAGAAGGACACCTTTTTTAGAACAATTGGTGTTCTTGCCAACGTTTCCTATCAAACTTCTCTTATTAATAAGAGTTTTATTTAAACGCTTTTCGTCACTTGGGATACAACTGTGCACCCAAGGCATTTGGTAACTAAATGGTAGCACTAGGCATGACGTTTTTAACAATGTGGAATAGTTCGTTTGCGCTCATGTGACAAAAGCAGCAAGGCAGTAAACAGCTGTTTGAAATCACAGAACCGAGTGAATGGTTTCAATTGCAAAGGGTCATGCCAAGGTAAGAAGTTACTTTTTTTCACCTTTTACAAGTAACATAACTCTAGCCCAAGGTAACATCACAGTGTACTCAACTCTTCGCACATCTCTCGAAGGGTGGTTTTATCCCACTGCACATGCAAACCTTAAACTTAGATTTCAGTGATTTTCCTTTTTTATATAACTAACGCAAACTCGTAGAGTTTTTCGCTCTACAAACTTTAATATTTTCTTGGGATATGTTCAACATGGTTGGGTGGGAATTGTAAAGTAAGAGATATCGGTGTCATGCAGTCCAAAACGATTTCTGGAGGAAGCCAACTGACGTTGCTTCTGAGCGTTTAAAATATGCTAGTTAAACATTCCTGGGGGAAATCAGGTGACAGCAGTGATAAGAATCCGAATAACGAGTCAAAAATAACCTAATATTTCTATTTATTGGCAAAATATTATCCCAGAAACTACGATCAAAGGAGCACTCGTTAGAAAAAGTGTTGTTTGCTTTTATCGTTTTCCAATTGCATATTCATTTCTAAAATGAAACCTGATAGATAAAAAACACAAGCAATGCGCATTGTTGTTTGGTTATCAGATGTCGGTCGCCCAATTAAATCGCCATTATGTCGGATTCATTGTAGGTGAAAACTCGTAATGTTTCGTTATCAACCTAAAGTTAAAAAAATACCGACTTAAACATTCAGTGTAAATATGATAAATCTTAAAGCATAACTTTGTACCAGACGGAAGGGGCCTTTTAAAACATCCTCTGTGATGGAAGCATATCAGTTGAGATTCAATTCTCAAATTATGTTAAAGATTCCAGTGAAAAAATCCTTGTCCTAACAAAGTAGTGGATACAATCTTTAATCCAATTCTATATTAAACATGAAGCAATACTTTTTACATCTGCGTTTTTGTACACAACTCTATAAGCAGTCTGCATTATTGTATTCGAGCTTTTGGTCACCTAGCAACTATACGCTTGCGGCATTAAATGTTCTTTAGTCTGAAGTTTGCCACTGTTTTCACCTCTAAGCCACAATAAAAAGTTCATAAATATATAGAGAATCTTTCCTGGAATGTGCGAGTGTACGGTTTTCATTCACGGATCGTAAAGTATAGAACGAACGAATGAGCATCATAATACGGAATGTATATATGGCATATGTACATCGTCTAGCACTCATTAAAAGGTTTTGTTTGAGAAATTTAGCATAACGACAATTTATTAAGTTATTTAACAAGTTATTCCACAAATGTTGTCAGAGTAATAAAATTAACAAAGCGTTACATTTTATATAAACTTCGTTTAAGTAGGGGATATAGAAACAAAAAAAAAACCCTCAAGAGTACATGAAATTATTAGAAGCACGCGTTATGAAAGTCAAAAGCAGGTGAAATTAATAAATTAGAAGCACGCGTTGTGAAGGTCAAAAGTAGGTGAAATTAACAAATTAGAAGCAGGCGTTGTGAAGGTCAAAAGTAGGTGAAATTAATAAATTAGAAGCACGCGTTGTGAAGGTCAAAAGTAAGTGAAATTAATAAATTAGAAGCACGCGTTGTGAAGGTCAAAAGTAAGTGAAATTAACAAATTAGAAGCACGCGTTGTGAAGGTCAAAAGTAGGTGAAATTAATAAATTAGAAGCACGCGTTGTGAAGGTCAAAAGCAGGTGAAATTAATAAATTAGAAGCACGCGTTGTGAAGGTCTAAAGCTGGTGAAATTATTCCAGGAAAAAAAAACTAACATAGCAAGTTGGCCACAAGTCCATTTTCAAATTCCGCGCTTTGGATTCTAGCATTTGGGATCCAGGCAACAATATAGTGGCGGTATCAAACTTCTTTGGCTAGTAAACATATGTATGTTGTACTGGGAAGGCTACAAGCCTTGACTTGTCTACCAGCACGAGTACAAACTATATTATACTAGCTGTAACGACTCGTTGGTGAAGCGCTGACTTTGTTAGGAAGGGTAGTGAACATGTGTGTGTTATACTGGGAAGGCTACAATCCTTGACTCGTTGTTTACCAGCACGAGTACAAACTATATTATACTAGCTGTAACGACTCGTTAGTGAGGTGCTGCTGTTTGTTACGAAGGGTGGTGAACATGTGTATGTTATACTGGGAAGGCTACGATCCTTGACTCGTTGTCTACCGGCACGAGTACAAACTATATTATGCTAGCTGTAACGACTCGTTACTGAGGTGCTGCTGTTTGTTACGAAGGGTGGTGAACATGTGTACGTTATACTGGGAAGGCTACAGTCCTTGACTCATTGTCTACCAGCACGAGTACAAACTATATTACACTAGCTGTAACGACTCGTTAGTGAGGTTCTGCCGTTTGTTACGAAGGGTAGTGAGCATGTGTATGTTATACTGGGAAGGCCACAATCTTGGACTAGTTTTTATTCTTATCTCTGCAAATCGAGGCTCGAGATCAAACGTAAATTGTTCTCAGAGTTGGTGCGAGACAGTGGAATGAGCTACCAATAAAGCTCCGGGTGCTACCAAAAATAACATTTAACAGATACTGCTCAACATCTTAGAATCTGAAAACTAATTCATCGATCTGGAAACCCTAATAACTAAAGTTAAATCATGCCATTTATAGCGGGGTACACTTTATACCATTTAATTTTATAATTATGTTTTGTTTTTCCATCTGATGTTGCCACTACTCAAGTACAAAATTGTTTGTCTCCCTATCTGTAACTGTGATCTCATATTTATTATTATTTTAGCAGTCTTTTTGTCAGTTTAGTTACCCTGGCCTCCCTAGATTAGCTATGCTACCTTCGGTGCCAGGAAACTCTGTAAAGCTTTTTATTTGTATAATTTGTCTAAAAAAGGTCTAGGTTCTACTCGTTGCCTACCGGCACGAGTAAAAGCTATATTACGCTAGCCGTGAAACCCATGAGTATAAGTGATGCCATGGATGCTGGTAACAGTGTGTATATTATACTCGGAAGGCTGCGGTTCTTCGATTACACAGTGCAAAAATTATGACACATCTGAATATCAACATTTCTTTTTAAAAATGTAAGTAATATAAATATTATAAAGATCCAATGCAGCACGAAAAGAGTTCAGCTAGTACGCAGCAATTTAAGGTTCGATCGAATGTCAAGAAGTCAAAAATCAGGGCTAAGCTGAAGCTTCAAGCTCAAGCAGAATTCGAAAATGTATCTACATTGCGTCGACATGTCGTTGTAAATCTAGTTTAGGTTGCTTTTCAGTTAAATGTTTTTGATTTATACGAGTTTCCTAAAACCTGACTTTCTTTATAACACACTTAATAATCAAATTGAAAAAAAAATGAACGCTTACCGTACAAATTTCCCTGTTGTTGATAAGCAGCTGTCTGAACATTTAGATGTGAAGGTGTGGTCATCTCGGAGGCACTGCTTTCCCAAGACTCCCAGGGACGATTTTCTGTTGGTAATGAGTTTTTTTTCATTGTGCAAGCTTTCGAGGTGCACACGGAACAAGTGCAAATGTCACTGAAAAGAAAACAGCCAGATATTATAGAGGTTGGTTGACTGATTCTGTTTGAAATATCTTGGTTTCTTCTTTATTTTAAAATTGGCGAGTACATTATTTTAAATATTTATTTATTCATTGCATGTACAACTAATCTTTACCAAAACGTATTACATAATTCAAACGGCCGGCGTCATATCTATATTTCATTTACAGCTCTAGTTTTACATTATTCTTCATTTTGTCGTTATATGATAATTGGTATTATTTATTATGCGCGCTCTGAATGCTCGAGAACCGCGTGGTGTGCATAATTAGAATTTGTATAATATTTGGTATATCACGCATGTTCTGATTGGTTGAAAACGGTATATCGCTCATGATTCGATTGATCGAGAAAAGTGGTGTGATTAGAGTTTATATAATAAGTGGCATAATACGCATGCTGAAGTGTTATACTGGAGAAGTCTACTGGATCATGGATGTTTTCAGCAAGCCACACAATCTCTTGTTTTCCCACAACTTTTTTCTTCCTTTTTTATCACGAATTTTCTTGTTTTAAACGTAAATGAATTAGTTTACTGGAATAATTCTTAATATATGATGCCATGACGATATATGCTCAACTTAACTAATCATGAAACTGCTACGTTGCCAGTGTGGTAGTCCCTGATGGTGTAGTGGTTAGCAATCCTGACTAGAATACAGGGAGACGTGGGTTCGATTCCCGCGCTCAGGACATATACCAATTTTTTCTGCTGAGTGTATTTATTCTTTCATTTCCACAAATTACCCGTTAAGGAAAATTCTGGTAATGACAACAGATTATTTAAAAAATCAAATTGTATTGTCTTCCCTGAATAATTAAAAGTCGCTGCTCAACCAGACACACCTCTAAAGAATGCGAGTGTTATTGCTTAAAAAATTGTTAAAAGCAATAAAACTCCTACAGCGACGAAATTGATATACAATTCAGCGTTATGCCTGCCAAACAAAGCGGGTGGTTTTACCAAATTCGTAAAACAAAATTTGAAGAATAAGGTACAATTTAATTTGCATCGATTTACGAAATCAACACAAAGTTGTGAGCAGATTTTTATCACGTTTGAATAAAACAAGTGGAGCTTCAGAAAAACTAGATGCAGTTTCTGGATTGGATTGTAAGATTTTAAAGTTACGGAGAATAACATTTTTAGCGGCTAAAAGGATGGTAGGTGAGAATAAATGGAATTCTCTTTTCGCTGTTCGAATCAGACTGTTCAAGGGCCGCCTCTCTTCTTACATTCTGAGCCCGGTTGAGAACCTGATTCAACTGGTCTGCATAGTGTCGACCGGAAAAAATTTAGACATTTATAAGCATTTAGTCTAAAAATACTAGGAGCAGGGAAGGATGTGAACAATTAAGAATACGAAAAATAACTTTGCGAATCTGTAGGTTTGTAGCGCACACTTGTACTCTTGGATTGAGATGTTGATGTCAAGAAATGTGACCGAAGTTTGAAAAACTTTCCAAGTGAATGAATCATTGTAATTCTTAGAACTCTGGTACAGGATGTGGCTCCAGCAGTCCGAACAGTTCTGTTTAAGGACCGTTATATTGATCGAAAAATTTGTTCTTCTATAAAGCCAACGAAAATATTTTTGACTATACTATGACGATCAGGCAGTCATCTTAGCTTTTTAAAAAGGCAACAGAAAAGTCACATCAAGAACGTAATGACAGCTACGGAAAGCCATATTTCTCTTTAAATATCTGATCCGTTTCAATGGTAGTTAAAAGATTTTGTATTAATATATTTAGTCAAAACATGTAGAATATCTTAGAACTCAAAAGGGACTGCTATCTCTCGTTGACGTCACTGACACGAAAACCTAACGGTTAATTCAGAGGCTAGGCATTTTTAAAACATAAACCGTAAACATATGTATTTAATTTAAGCAACATATATATATTTATTTGTTCACTTATTCTTAATGAAACATGTGAAAAGAATGCGAATAAAGTATTGTATTGTATTGTATTGAATTGAATTGTATAGACCCTTTTCACGCTTAGCGTGACACAGCGAAATGTTTGATTTATTGGAAAAAATAATTTACTATCAAATTTGCCACATCTATATTAGCAAAACTGCCAATTTTTAATCTATTAGCCCCTAAATTAGCAAAGAAATTAATTTTAAAAAACTGGCAAATTTACAAAGAAATGTATGGTGGTAGGGCATTGCATGCCCTGCAAGCCTCGTTATCATGCTAAACACAAACATTTTCTTGCCAAAAATTCGCAAAAATATTTACATTCAAATATTCATATCCTTGCCAATTTTTGGCCAATTTCATCGAAACTTTGCGTTTTACTATTATTGATGTAACAAGTTTGATAATGAATTTCGTTTTTTGAAAAATGGAATATTTATCAATGTCACGCTTCCGTGATAAGGGTCTATTGCATTGTATTGTATTGTATTGTGTTGTGTTGTATTGTGTTGTATTGTATTGTTTGTATTGTATTGTATTGTATTGTATTGTATTGTATTGTATTGTATTGTATTGTATTGATGAGATAATCGAAATTAAAAAAAATACAGGGTTTCTTTTAGGGCTTTTTGAACTCAGACAAACAATAAAAGTTAAGAGAATATTGTCTCTTTTGATTGTCATTTACAAAAATAAATAACAAATTCAATTATTTTGCAAGATTATTTTTTCAAATATAGATTTCTGACATTTTACAGGACCGAAATGAAAATTTCAAAGCGTTTCCAGGGGTTTCCAGAGCCCGTGCGAACCATGTAATTGGTTTTTGTAAGTGTTTACGGATCTGAGGGATATCGACGTCTGTCGATGTGAAGCAATGCAAAAGAGATTGTTTTAAAAACCAGGACACCTTTTTAGTTTCATGCTTCGAAATACAACAAGTAAAAGATAGCGCCCAGGCGAAGAAGAGAGCTTAGATTAATACAGATTAAAAAATTGTAATGAAAATATCATTACGATAGCACAGCAAGACTCTTAAAATAACTCTTAGAGAACAGGTTTAACTCAGAGAAAACCTGGCAACAAAATGTTTATAGATCACAAAAGCAGGCTCTCTTTGTCATATTCGACAGCTTTATTCGTGACGAAGATGGCAGTCTATAGTTTGCTCAGTTCACTCTCACTGTAGATTCTCCTTTTTAGGATAAATGAAAGATATCCGGAAGTTTCTTAAGTCTGCAAATGGACGTATAGGGTAAAGCTGGAGGTCTTCCGGCTGGCTCAAAACCTCAAAGGAATATTTCCAACACGTACAGACGAGTTCAGTCCCTGGATCAGATTATTCAAGTGCACGTGTAGTGTAATCGAAAAGGTAAGCCAGTTCATGTCTAATCATCAAGGAAGTCGTTGTTATCTTTGCAGTGCTTGTCAAACATTAGCAAAGAGTTTCTCCCTAAAACATACTTGCTAATTCTTAAAAACATAAACTTTGCTTTAAATCGCTCAAAGGTTTCAAAAATATAGCTTATAACACAAGGACCCTTAAAGACTTATAGCATGTAGATTCCTGGCCCACTCCGAAGTCAGGACCCAGATGTTCAAAAGCCGATTAGCACTAACCCAGAGTTAAATTTTAATCTTTGTTCTTGTTTCCAACTTTACAGAGACTGATTTGAGCTGTAATTTTGGTATTAACAAGTTTTTTTCTTATGAAAATATAAACAGTATTTTATAACAACCGCAAATTTTTCCTTCGAGAACAAACTACTACTTGGCTTAACGTTTGAACAACCCAGCCCAGAGCCGCTCTGAGGCAGCTGGAAATCGATAGTTTTACAAGCTTTTGTTTTTTGTAACAAAGAGCAAACTTTGTCTGAGTGTAATCATTCTTAATTTTTCTTACGTACCCTGAAAATGCGAGAATATTAACTTGATGATATATATGGCTATTTCTTGGCCAGACGTAAAAGTGAGCATTTAATCGGTTTGTGTTAAAACCCTGTAAATCGGCATTGTGCTGTGACGTTTTGAAACTAGTTTTCTGTTCCAAAAATTAAAAAAAAATTGCTTTTTCTTTACTACAAAACCAATTTGCGCTTTAATGTTTTTCGCATAAAAAAGTATACTCGACAGCTTTATAACTTGACTAATATGGAAGACATGAAGCCAGATTTGTTAAAATTTTCGTTGTCGTCTCTTTGGGAAAAACAAATAAACACGCATTGATGTGGCAGTAATATTAACAATAACGTCAATTGGCAACTTTTTTGTTATACTAACTTCTTATTGTATCGCGATTTACTAAATGTTTTTCTTTCTTTTGAGAAGTCAATATTTTGTGATATTGTCGTCTCAAAATTACGGTTTATGATTGGCTGACACGCACGATTCTTACAACTCATGCTTTCTTAGCCAATAGCAGTAAGCTGACGTTATTTTTGGATTCGCCGGTAATCTTGACAGATCTTTCATTCATGGCAACATTTTCCTCGTCAACTGACTTGTTTTCTTTGTAAATGTCGAGAAAAATATCAAAATTTGGCAAACCCCAGTCGATTTCCTTATTACAGCGTTTTTTCTATTTAAAAAGATTTGCAAATTTTGTGTAAACGACATGACAATAAAATTTTCAAAAAGACCGCAATAGAAACAAAACAAATTTAGCCTGCAGTGGTAGCCATGGAAACTTTTTTTATGTTAGGAGAATTTAGTTTTATAACTTTTTCATCGCAAAAATTAGAAAAAACTGTTGGAATCGCGATACAAAACTAACTGCGATTCCACATTATATTGCCAGCGTTGAAAGAAAAATATTTCCTCATATTGGCTCCCTGGCTGTGCTACTCCACCAATATAATAGAATATATTTTCTCCCAATACCGGCAATATGATATGGAATCACCGGCCCGGAATCGCAAATAGTTTGTAGTATGACTGAAAGGACATGCCATATGTGACAAAAAGAAAAAACACATTTTCCTCGAATAATATCATAATCAATAAAATTATCGGATTATGGAAGCCCTTGAAATACAGACATATGAGCGGTTGCGAGACAACAGGTTTGTATTACAAAACATTCATATTTATTTAACATTTAACAGCTTTTTAATCGGGGTCCGAAAATCGATTTATGATTGCAAGGTGATTAAAAAGACATATTTTTTTATTTTATGAAAAATAAATGAAAGCAGATTATGTTATGGGATCATCCGGGTTAGAGTAGTAGTGAGAAGCACTGGTGTCGATAGTAGTGACTGATGTTTCGACAACCTGTGTGGAAGTCATCATCAGAGTCAAGTAAGGAACAGTGTGCCAGTTGAATACTAACATCGTCTGACAACCTGTGTGGAAGTCATCATCAGAGTCAAGTGAGGAATAATGTGTCAGTTGAATACTAATATAGTCTGATAACCTGTGTGGAAGTCATCATCAGAGTCAAGTGAAAAATAGTGTGTCAGTTGAATACTAATATAGTCTGACAACCTGTGTGGAAGTCATCATCAGAGTCAAGTGAGGAATAGTGTGTCAGTTGAATACTAATATAGTC
>JAOBYJ020044606.1:0-11390 GCA_025403565.2 Palythoa heliodiscus
ATTGAGTAAAGATCTGCCCAAGAACTGGGGAACTCACAACAATTTCAATTAAAAATGTGTGAAATTTTATTCAATTATTTCAGTGAATCTTATTAGTCTAGCATCTATTTTCACAAAAAAAATGATCAAAGAAACCTCGCAACCAGTCTTTTTTTTAAAGCTTTTTAGAACCAGTGCCTATTGTACCACATTTTCGCTGTGTTTAAATAAATTCCACCTTGGGGAAATGAATTTTGTTATCTCCCCAGTTCTTATGTGGATCATTACTTAAATAGTCCGCAAACTTTCACTGAGACATTATTATGATTTGGATGAATATTCTTTGGCATATAACTCTTTCTGCCAGAGTTTGCTCCGATAATGATCTAATTTTTTTGATATTTTGTGTTACTATCATTTTAAACTTCATTGGTAAGCTTAAAATGGGGTTGGTTTAATTTCGTACATTCCTAGCTGGCCTACTGCAACACTTTTTACAAAATGTGTTCAATAAGAATTGTAGCAAAGTCAAGAATGTCATTTTCTGGAATTTGTGTTATTCTGCTCAACTGTTCCACTACCTGAAAATAGGAAAAAGCAATAATTTTATTATTAAGTACAATTAGCATAATGATTAAAATAACTTTGTTCCAACAATTTAATGAAATAAATTAAATTAAACTAATTAGATTAATCCACGAGGTGCTTTTCATTCATCAGTTAAATCCATCTTTAAACAAACAACCACACTCAATTAGTGTAGGTAATCACATGACTTCAAGTTTAATTTGGAAATAATTTGCACAAGTGGGTTTTTCAAAAAGTAGCAAAACTGCATGAGCCCATAGAGTTCCAAATATTGAACATTTTTGTAACCTTTTTTCCCACTGGTCAAGTTGACTCAGTTTTCCATCTTTAAAAGTCAGTAAATGAGTACCAGCTTCTGCTGGGGACTACTGTAACCTGTGGCAGATTATTATCCAGGGGGAGTCAATAACTCTCAACTACTTACTACTACAGAAACCGGAGATATATATATATAATGGCTCCAATGGACCACTTAGGCTCATAAAAAGATTAGATTTACTTTTATAGGAACCATACCATGTCACTTGTGGTCTTGTTGATAATGTAAGCTGCTGCACTTATTATTGCTACAGCCTGCAACATTAAATCACTTGAAATAATAGCAAGCTTGTGTCTATCCTCTTTACACCATTCTTCACCAGTAGCAGTTGTACAAAGCTGGCTGTAGATTTCATTGTGTTTCAAATAGGTAATATCCAATATCTTGACACTTGCTTCATGCAGTAATTTAACTTGTGCTGTGGCATCATTATGACCTGCAAACATAGAATGGTTAGCAAATTTGCTCTGATCACTTATGATAAATGGCCTGACTTCACTTAATTTGTTATTTTAATATAATTATAATGATTGATGCTTATCTACTGTCACAATAGCTAAGCCAACTCTTACAGTGGACAATGCAAGCTTGTAAATTCAATTAGATACAAAAAGGCACAAATATTGTCTGATATTAACAAAAAGTGAAATAATACATTATGCATTTTCTCACTTCTAAAAGAATAAGTAGTAACTAATAATTAGAACTAAAACAACTAACAAATATAAATATATACAAAATAATTATGTATAACTAAAAATTTTGAAATACCTATGATGTCTTCATGCTCATTTTTTCAAACTAGCTATTTCAGTTGTATTTTTTAAGATTAACATTTGTACTTTTCTCTTATTGTTTTAACTTCTTGTCCCCTTGTCAATTTGATCTCTACTTAACCCTTTCAGCCCCAGGCAATTTATCAACATCTAACTTGTCTTTACATTACTCAAACAAAATAGTGTTACTGGTAATGAAAAACTTGGCATTGATCAAGTGGAATAAATTGTGGAAGTTGAAAACCAACTTCTCCCAACTGCTTATACAGAAAGTATGGAGCTCAGTTGGGAGAATTTACCAACACGTCATTTGTCATGTTTGGGGCTTAAAGGGTTAAAGAAAGAAGCACAAGCCGTATATTATACTGTGATTAAACATGACAGTCATTTAAGAATGCAAGGGAAATGTAGAAAACACGATCAGTAGGCAAGTGTTTTTTACATCTCTCGAGTGATCTCAAATTTTTGGAGACTGTGTTTTATTGCAGTGTAATACACTGCTTAGGCTTCTTTGTTTGCTTTATAATGTAGATTCTACCTGGGTCCTATCTGTATTGCAATAGTTTATAAATGCTAACCTAGATATATTGGTGGTTTGGCCAGTAGAAAACTAACAACTAACTTACCCAATATTTCTAAAATAGCTTCCAAATAATTTAGTGGTGTGGTTATCATTATGTGATAATCAAGAGTTTTCAAAACTCTCAACTCAGACTTGAGTACACTTTCTATGGTATAGCGATGCCCAATGGAGTTCAGGAAACGCCGAGCCTTGTTTGCAGATATTGACTGCAACATAAAAATTACAAAAGGAAATTTTTTTTAAAAATACTTTGTTTAAGGAAAGTCTTAACAAAGAATTTTAAACAATTTTTATAATACTGATTAGA
The DNA here is from genome assembly GCA_025403565.2 of Palythoa heliodiscus. Taxonomy (NCBI): domain Eukaryota; kingdom Metazoa; phylum Cnidaria; class Anthozoa; order Zoantharia; family Sphenopidae; genus Palythoa; species Palythoa heliodiscus. Next base: position 2,553 of record JAOBYJ020044606.1, read on the forward strand.
TGTTGTGTGGTCATGGGCATTATTTAACTCAGTTTTAAGATAACTGGGCTTTAGGATCAAGTTAACATGAAACATTTCTGCCATACTATAAAGTGAAATTTGAAATACTGCGGGGTGCAGGATGTAGCAAAGGACAAGGGGCAAATGGATAGGTACTGAAAAGGCCCACAGGGGATAATGGGCTACAGTATGGATATTATAGTGATAATGCTGGTTTTCAATACATTTAATAACAACTACACTACTACTACTTGCTACATGGTGTTTCCACTACTACTGCAGCTACTACTGCTACTACTATCACTACCACAACTACTACCGACAACTATTACTACTACTAATACTGTACTTCTACTACAGTACTACACCTGCTGCTACTACTACTGCTGCTACCACCACTACTACTACTTTTTGAACACACTTGTATTGTACAAATAGGTTCTGTTACAGTATCAATGTATTAGTATGAAGCAATGTTTTGGCAATAATATATAAAAGTTTTTAAGCCATGCCAATAAAGCCATTACTACTACTACTACTACTACTAGAGTACTACTACTAGAATACTATCACTACTACTGTACTTCTAAGTACTACACCTGCTGCTACTACTATTGTTACTACCACCACCACTACTACTAGTACTACTACAACTACTACTACTGTATTTCTACTACTGTACTACACCTGCTGCTACTACCATCACTACTACTACTCAGTACAGCTACTAATACCAAAACTACTACCACTTCTACAGCACTAACAATACTGTATACTATGAATTCCATTACTATTACAACTACAAATATCTATGAACTATTTTTATTATTATCATTATCATCATCATCATCTAGCCCTTACTGGTCTGTAAAGCTACCAAAATATACTATCAAAAAATCACCTCACCAAATCTTCTGTAAACTATACATATAATTTAGAGAGGGGAGTTATGGAAGCACATAACATGTAAGTTATACCTTGTAATGAGAAATCAGTTTGCTTGCAATTTGCAAACACGAGATTGCTCGCAGAGGCAGCTGGGTTTTCAACCTGTTTTCTACAACATTCCAGTCATGTTGTTGGTTAACATCAGAGGAGCGTATTACCTCGTACAAATCACATACATGTTTCACCATAAACCTGGGAAATTGAAACACCTTGTGTAATTTAATATTTACCTTATGTACTTTAATATGTCCTTTAGTTGCGTTTTTGGGTCATTGTTATAGCCAGGAATGGAGTCTATTAATTTTTTGTTGAAATAGTTTAGAGGGAATGCTTGAGTTTTTTAGATTTGTTTCGGTACAAGCTTATCCCTAAAATGTTTCGCGGTATCTTTCCTAATAAACAGTATTATGTTGAAGATTTCTATCTTGATAGCTTGAAATTTTTGACATTTGACAGTTATTCATATGCAACCAAATATTCTGTTCGTGTTTCAAGGTAACAAACAGGTTTTCCAACTTATACCTTTAACTGTGATAAGTACTAAATAAAGTGGTATAATTAAATATATAAAAAATTTCATGTTACTTTTTTTACCGGAACGCAAAAACGTCATAAGACAATACAAGTAATCAGAGAAGTTTTAGTGAGCTTTTGTACACCAGGTCAACTCTACGTACTTGTCAAACAATTCTATTGCCTGAAAACGTGTTTCTGTTGGCAGCTCCAGTTCTTGACATAGAAGAAAGATATATTCTGAAAGGAATATTCGCAGAAAACAGATTAAGAAAAGAAAAACACATTTTCCTATTTCTGTAATCCAAGGGCGATGAAAAATTAAGACGAAACCCCTACCAGCACTTTGACCAGTTTTGAAATAACCTTTGCGTTCGTTGACACAATCCATATTTTTCTCATTTTCTTCCGCAAGAACGTAGAGCATTTCTTCTAAGAGCTCAGGTGTGAGGCCCGACGTAACCATATTGAAAACCGGTTCGGGAGGGGTACCAAATATTCTGTTTCGCTGCATGTTTGAGTGTAAAAGTGAGTTGAAAACTCGCAAATCGATTTACATTTGGAGCTATCGTATCGCGCGCAGGTCATAATCCATGCAACGCGTGTTAGTTTTGGCGCGAAAACGTTATTAAGCGCGGGAAAAACGGCTTCCGCGCATTTCTAAAAACACAACTGCAAACTGGCCAAAATGGATATACCGCCTAGGGTGCGTGTGTTGGTGGATAGAGTCCACAGCATTGCGCCAAGAGTGAATGGAATAATTGTTTTATTAAATAGTTCTTCGTTAAATCGATAAATTCCCAAGCTAAAGCAAGACATATTTTAGTATTAGCGGCCGTGTTGAGGTATATTTCACCATTTAATCTCTAGTCTCTACCGCAAAAAATAATCGGTTACAACCCAAGCGGCAACGGCGCAGGTCTATAAAGCCGGTACACCGTCATACCGCTGAACTGATCAAACGAAAAAAAAGCGATAAATTATTAGAGTTATTAGGAAAGCTTCTCTTCTGGTAAAGGAAACAAGCGTGAAGAGCTGATAGAGAAGATATCAACGCATTCTAAAACAATTTACATTTTCAAAAACTTAAACATTTTTAGAGTTTCTTAACACTTTTAGACTTACTCAGGACCAGTTCTTATGTTTCCGCCAACGAAAGCGATCAGAGTTTATTTAAAAAAATACGCGTGAAAAAGTAAATTTTCGAACAAATATAGATGACATTGTTTCAACAGTCGAAACAGAAATTCCGCATAACATATGAATTTAAGCAACATTTTCTGAACCGGTGGAATCATTCCTCTACAGATGCAAAAACGTTAGATTTTACGGTCATGGACTGCCGTACCCACTTTTTGTAAATGTGTTAAAATCATTTTGATGTCCCGTCCCCTTCTGTTTAATGAAGTACCTACGGGAATTATCAGTTAATAAAAGTAAACATCATTATTGCTCGTTACTTTTTATGACAGCCCTCCCCAACTGCACGGCATTGTCACGTTCATTACAATCATTCAGATCAAGTTTGTTGTGTTTTTAGATTAGGTGTGAGTTGAAGGTTAGCACTGTCAGTGTGAAAGAACCCAAAGTATACCGGCGTTGGATGAACTTCAACAATCCGAAATGATTGCTTAAATGAGAGTTTTCAACTGTGTCCCTCGCCTTGTGTTCACTGTGAACCCACACTTGCGAGGAAGAAAAAAATTTCTTGGAGTGTCGCTTATTATTATATCAGTTATTTTTCATTAGATGGGCAATTTTCCTTGTGGATCATGTAAATCGAGATACCAAACTTACTGAAATTTTTAATTTTAAAATTGAAGTCAGTTTATTTTCCTGGCCAAAATCTGATAAATTTGATGAAGAGAATTCGTTGCCAATGACAATATCACTATATTTTAAAAAAATATGCAAACTGAAAAATAATCATTAAAGATTTCTTTTACCTCAATGAGGACGTGCTGGAATTTCGACAAATAAAGCCAAAGGGACAAAGTCCACCAATAAAATTAAAACTATGAGCGTCCTCTATATTGCAGTTCATCCCGGGCCATACTGAACTGAAAATAGCTTTCGGACAAATCAATATGTTGTAAACTAATAGGAAAGAGATTTTTGCTATTAATGTGCTGACAGTCTTCTAGCTACTTGAGTTAAATTCTTGAGAGAAAACGGAGTTAATTCAATTCAAGCAAACTCGCTTTTCTTCGTGCTTCACAGAGCACACGTGAAAACTAAAAATTTGAGAAAGATTATGGTAAACCAAACCGACTGGTAGCGCCCCTGAGAAGGGACTTTTGTCAAATAACGAGGTTTTCCCATAAATTCTCAAATAAAACGACTATTAAAACTAGATCTAAATCAAATCTGAATCAGATCTTTTCAGATATTGGTCTCTATCCAGCTGAATGCGCAAATGGGTGGCCATAGTTTTCTTATGGCTTCATGCAACAATACCCTTTGTGGAGTTGTCATTAAGTATTTTTGAAATTTTTTTAGATACGCGATAGCATGTTCTTCTCAAGGATTGTCACGTGGCAAGGTGGTAGTTGTAGGATGGTCGCAACGTCGCTCTTTGCGTAAAACGTTTATTGTGTCTCTTGCAAAGGATTCCATGTCTTTCTTTCTCAGAATATCGGCAGAGTATATTTATCTTTCAAGTGACGCGGGCGAGTTCCAGGCATTTAAATGCTGTGCTCATCTCATACAGTAAGTGCGGGGCGTCGCACGACCATTACCCATGCTCGAAAAATTCTAATCGAGTCTTTGAAAGCAAATTTATATAAAGCATATGGTCAAGGATTAACAAATATTGTTGCTACTTACCAAGGTTCCGGCTTAACGCATAATTATTAGAGTATTTTAACCAAATTTTGAAGCTTGTACCTTGGAAAGACCGTGAGGGCAGCCTCCTTATAAACGATATTTCAGAGAGAATGAAATTTGTATGCAAATATTTACTGTTTGGATTGGAACCATTAGTTTTGTTTTTTTCAATGGGTGAAATTGGATTATAGAAATGATTTCTTTAAAATCTATGTATATACATAAGTAGTGCTGTTTCATCCTTTAAGTTTAAGGACTCGTCAGTGCAGCTCGAAGACTGACTGAAAACTGAGATGTATAAACCACTCAAAAAGCAATTTTAAAATACATCTTACACTCACCCCCTTTGTGCAATGACAAATCAGCGGCATACCGCACTCAAACGAGCGAGCTGAATGCATAATGCCAGAATTGGTATTAAGTCAAAAGGCAACAGAAATAATATACACTACACGTTTTCAAATCAAAGAGTAATCATCAAAACAGAACTGCATGTTACCTGAGTCTAGTATCAGTCTGTCTTGAAGCGTAAAATATACATATAAATATATACCATTCCCTGCCCTTTCTCCTTCCCACAGTTTCAACCTCACCAGTCTCCCGGTATATTCTGGAAGGACGGGTTACCATACCACGCCGCTTCAGAACGTTATTTATACTAGTGTATTTTCCTTGGCATTTATTTTTTTGTCCCGCGGAAAAATCAGGAACTAGCATTTCCGAGACCATTTTTAAAATTTTCTTGGGATGCATGCCCCCGGATTCCCCTAGTACGGAGCGCGTTTGGCGCTCAGAATTTTGTTTTCTCGTGCTCACATCTTCACAATTTCAATCATAAAAACTGGAGTATGTTTCCCATTCTGGAATGGTGTTTATTTGTAGATTAATTATTCAACATTTTTTTCTTTCATCCATCTCATTGTATAAAATGCTTAGTTTGAGTCAAAGATGTTGTTTAGTATAAAATTGTCGATTCACGAGATTTTGATGATCGAAAGGAAAAGTCTCCTTGCTAACCCCAAACTAAAAGAATAAAACAAACTAAAAGAAAGCAACTAAATTGTAGAATTAAAATAAAGAAAAACAACTCTTCGAATCAAAACTTGCGCGGAAAATTTTTTAGTAATTTCCTTTGCACGGAAGGAGGGGGTAGTTTGTTTTCCAATCAAACGGCGAGATGGACAACCTCTGTCATGATAGTACGTAGATGTAGAATATCTTGAGGAAACTCTTGTGAGAGATGTAGCAGCAGTTAAAAATTGTTTTGAATTTGATTTATAGATTTATAGATTTATACCATAAATAACTAAAATAAATTACCTGAGAGCATCAGTGATGTGTCAGTATTTTAACTAAATTGTGGGAAAGAACGGTTATTTACACAAGCTTTTGGAAACACAAACTACCACCTCCTTCCGTGTAAAGGAAATTACTAAAAAATTTTCCGTCACATGCATTTTTAGACTTAATATAATATATTTGGTCAAGGCTTGTTGTTCTAAACCTTTTGCACAAATTGAGGCTTAGATGACTATTCTTAAATTGTTAAGGCGGAAACACACCCAAAAAAGGCACTATTTTGTGGCTCAAAAAGAAAGGGAGGAGGGGGGTAGGGCTAATGAAATGTGGCTGGGCCAGGTATGACAACATCATGGCCATGGGTGATGACCAGTAATCACGTAACATATCCCGCCATTTTTGTTTTCCTTTTTGCTGAACGCTTAACGATAACACTAAATGCTCTGCGATTTGTTCACGAAATTTCCATTTTTTTAACATTTTTGGACCATCTACGGGTGCCTGAGCTCATCATAAAGGGCTAAAAAGGCTTAAGCCTTGTCAGTGACGAAGAACTGTTCATTGACTAGGACAGAAAATGTTTCAGTTGCCGAATGGCTAGCAGTAATTCTACCCGATCGTGGACCAGGGGACCTAAAGCAGGTGTGTGGAGTCTCATCAGGTCACTATCACATTTTTCAAAAGTCTCATCGAAGATAAAAGGAATTAACATTAAATTTTGATAGAATGCAGACCTGCTTTGGGACTTCTATACTGAAAGTATAAAATTTATGAAATAGGGCTGTTCCGCACGAAAAAATATCAAATTGCTCAGGCCTGTTCAAAATGGCGGTCTGCTTTGATTGCTCAAGAGAAACTGCTTCAGTTGGCCTGCTTTTGAGACGTTTCATAAAAATAACTCCACAGCTCGAACGTTTAAGAGCTGTTTTAAAACAGTGCTAAAAGTAATTCCCCAAACGGAGCAATGGCCAGAGGAGTTGGGATTTAAAAGATCCCTGTTTCGAGGCAAATTTAGCTTTCTGTGTAAGCATAATTTTTAAAAACAAAGGAAGAGTGCACTAAACTTGTTGCGTCCTATCTCTGTACAGAGCAGGAATTTTGGAACTGTTTTTCAATTTATACAGTTCAGCTTGCTGAGTTTAGAACTATGCAGATTTTTTGTGAAATCCGATGATCTTGGATTTTTTCAATTGATGATATGTTTAATTTAAATTTACCACTCAGCTATAGGGGAATCATTCATAAATTATTTCCTCACATGGAATTGCATCATTCTATGTGGATGTAAAAGAGCAAAAAGCTCATAGTCATTATGCTCTTTAACAGTTTTGGCGCTAGAGCAATAGGAATATTGGTACATATGTGATATGACAAAATTAGTCCAATTTTGGTTAGTAGCTTTTCAAAAATCCATTACTCTGCAAGGATTTGGGCAAAAATAAAACCCTCTGCTCAAAACAAAGAATACTACATAAACTTTAATATTCTTGGGTTTCACCCACTCCCTAGAGACGCCAAAGACAAAAGACGAAGCGGCCATGTTGGTGTCCTAAACAAAGGAAATCATCAAAATTCGTTTGTTTAAGGGCACCAACATGGCCGCTATGACGTCAGGTGAAACCCAGCAATTAGCTCATTCTAGCCTGCGTAGCAGGTGCAAGGGGCTTGGGGAGAGTGAAGAGATCTTAGGAGGGGATTGGGGAAAGAAAGGGGAAGGGAGCACTCTCCTCTACCTCTCCCCAGTCCCCTCCCAAGATCTCTTTGCTCTCTGCTACGCAGGCTAGCTTATTTTTGTAGTTTTTTTCTGTACTGGGAAGACCCATTTTTAACTCACTCATATGCGCGCAAGCGCAATGAATGAATTGTTGTGGAGGGCCGGATTTGTGGACAATTAATTGCGTGGACATTTACAGTTGGTTTCACATTACTTTACCGCGCCGTGTTGCGAAGCTCGTTGGGAAGTTGGGTACTACGTTACGAAGTAGACAATTACGTGGCGAGTTAGGGAATCGAATTGCAAACCTCGACACGTAGTTGTCATCTTTGGCGCGATTGAACTTCATAAGTTTGTTCGTTGCGATTGTCCGAAGCTTACCACGATGTCTGAACTGGAAGGTTTTAAGGAAAACTTCAACGAAAAACTGGATAGTTCTTCATGTCACCTTATAAAGCAACTTTTAGAAGTCAATGGTTTTACCAGTCGTCTTTCACTAAAGCTAATTTCCGAAAAGCAAAATAAAGATATGAACGTATGAAGTTCAGTCGCGCCAAAGTTGGCAACTACGTGTCGAAGTTCGCAATTTAATTCACTAACTCGCCGCGTAATTGGCTACTTCGTAACGTAGTACCGGCAATTTCCCAACGAACTTCGTAACGCGGCGCGGTAAAGTAATGTGAAATCAACTGTAATTGCGTGGACGGAAATCAAGTTGAAATCAAATTGATGTAGGCGGAAATCAAATTCCTTTTGGATCGCAATGCATACTGCATCCACGTTCTTTCATGACAGCCATTTCTTTCGCGATACGTACACAAGTAACCCGTAAAACTTTGGAAGACTCAAGTTTGATTCCGATTAGTACTTGTGTTTTGTGTTTTGTTTTTTTTTTGCATTGGCCTTTACTGGTGAAGATATTATGCGACTTTTTGTGGAGCTAACTAACTATGTCATAGCTGAGATAACAGAGAAAGACTTATCTACACGATCCCGAGACCGCGTTAATGAAGCAAACCAAAACAAGAAATCGCTGTTCGGCAACTTGGGTAAGACCTACATAAAAAAAATCCCGAAAATCGCCTAAAGGTCTATCCGGATAAATCCGCCAAAAGTTCTATAAATCTTTTTTTTACCTAAAAATCTCACAAATCCCTCTAAAAATCTCAAAAAATCTCCAGTTATTGTTGACGAATATCTCATGATCAACACGTTTTTAGGTTTTAGAAGTTACTCTTTAATCAAATCCGACAACATTATAAATCTGTGAAAGACAGTCGTTACAAAAAAACAGGAATAAACTTATAGCTACATAATACTTCCTTCTAGAAGGAACGCACCTTGAGTTCCGCTCTCGTCTGCTGACTTAAGGCCTGTTCACACGCGCGATATTTACGACGATTTTAACTGCGATTTTCTTGGCGAGTTTGATGGCAGTATAATTGCGGGATGTTCACACGCGCGAATTTTTCTCGCCGTCTAAATCGCCGAAAAAAATCGCACCTAAAATCGCCGTAAATATCGCGCGTGTGAACAGG
>JAOBYJ020044714.1:0-11387 GCA_025403565.2 Palythoa heliodiscus
TTGTTCTTACCACATTTTGACGTCATCTGTGATCTATTACTGAACAGACGCACGCTAACATGAAATCTATTTGTTAAATGTTACCCTAATAAACTGGTACTGAGGTTCTCGCTGACCTACAGGCCCCTGTATCTATACGAGTTGTTCGTTTGTCTGAATGGGTAGTGTAGGTAAAATTTCATACAGCTCATTAACATTGGTCAACCAATCGGAGCCCTCAAACGTATCTTGAACTGACTGTCAGCAGTACATTAAATCTGAGGTCAAATTTCAACTTTGTTCGAACTGGTTTTGTTGGTCTGTTGGCATCCAAGGCTGACTGAGCATGAGAGGATAGACCGAACCCTTGACCACGTGGGAAGCATCACCTTTTGTTGCAACTGTTATCAGGTAACAGGCCAGAGTTTACTTCGGAGCATAAAGCTTTGTTGCGGTAAGTAAAACTGATTTCATTTATACTTGATAAAAGTTAAGCTGTATCAGAGTAAAACTCCTTTTTATTTTGAAAAAAATCCTTTTTACAAGGTTGTTTAATTTGATATTGGCCGTTTTTCCATTGTTGAGACATTCATTTTTAAAACATTATTTGTCGTTAGAATGTCAGATCAGTGTTCTTCAGTACAAACTGACCAAATCATGTGCTGGCAATAGAACACACTCTGAGCTAACAGTACTAGTATTCAACAAGCAACAACAAAAAAGTTCAAAGAAATTTGCCTGAATAGTTAACTTCTTTATAAACGAAACCTATTTCGCTTGCTTCATCTCAGAAAAATCACTCTTAAAAAACGCTCCGTATTAAAATACAATTTGTCCAAAGTAAAGTAACGGCCCGGTGACTTCTTCGCTTAAGTTACCATTATTATTATGAATATTATCGTTTCGATGGTCTGAAGATTTTTTCCATTCGAAAAATATCAGTAGTCCAATAATTGTTTATAGTCACCGCTGGAATATTGAACTATATAACACAAAAAACAGTGCCCTCAGAATTTTGTGCCCGAAGTGCGATAAATTGATAAACGAATATTTTCGAGCAGGAGTTATTCACTTTAAAACTCTTTGGGAGATTGTATTGTCGGGGTAAAAACTTCGTTTTCGTTAGAATACGAAGTTCTTTTGCTTTAAATTTCGAACCACGTGTTAGATCCCATGTTTCGTGTTCCTGTCACATGGTACATCACGTGTTTTCTTGTAATGATTGACAGTTGTTAGGGACGACGGTTCAGGGTGGTGGCAAGCTGGGCCAAGGAGCAGATGACGTAGAAGGCCAAGTTATCATGTGATGTAGTTGTCCTCGTGGTCAGTTCGTTCGTTCTTCTCTTCTTGTTCACATGACCACTTTGTTTGACCCCATGACCAACGCTCCGCACTCCAGTTCGCCAACTCTGGACATGCTCGACAAGCTCGAGGGAGCCCTAGATCCAGAGAAATCTCACACGTTACAAGAACACAAGGTGTCCGACCCGAACCAAGTGACTCCGGAACCCGAAACCGTCACAGTTACTGTGTCAACAGTTGGTGAAGATCAAGGTTCTATTGTCGGCCAACAAAATCCTCAATTCGCCGACCCAAACGCAATACAATTTCAATACAGACCTGATGCAAGTGGACAGGTTCAGGCCACCGCAGGGTATAATAATGGACAACAAATTCGTGTTGTACACGTTCAAGCGGCAGATCCGACCGGTGAGCGGGTGGAAGCGACGCCGACAAGCTTTTCACAAACTCCACAGGCAGTTCAAACGGTAATTCAACACGTACAGAGCCCGTTTAGCAATGGTTCCTCACCGACTCATCCGGATACGGATGCAACAGCCGATGGCAATAGATTTACGTATTTTCAATCGCAAGGCGATGCAAACGCTTCGAATGTCGTCCAAGCAGCCCACACGGACACACTTGATTCGGCTGCCAGCTTTGGAGTACGAAGTATTCCCGTGTCTTTGACACAGCCAGGGTCTCCTTCCCAAATTCCAATCACGATGACAGAATCACAAACCATCACGACTGTTGGTACCCCAACAGGTACAAGAGAAATTTCGTTTTAAATTTTTAAATTTAGAATTGTCGTGATTCGTTTATTTGGTATTTGAAATTGTTTTGTTTTAAACGATGTAGTTTTATTTTTAAAAACACCGTTTACTATTTCGCCTGTTTCTTCTACACTGTACAGGCCAATTTTATGTTATGATGTCGCCACAAGATGTCATGCCGCCAGGAACCCAGCGAAATATTGCTCCGAGAACACATCCCATGGGAACGTAAGTTCAATCGAGTTTTCAGCTTTAGTGTCAAAACTCACCTGTCTACAGTGCCATTCGTTTGCCTTGTGGTTTTGGATGAATTTCAATTGTATTATATTGTTAGAACGTACACTTTCTATCTGTTCACTCGCAGACAGTTAACTTCATTTCATACAAACGATTCGTCTGGTGACATGTTGTTGGTACATAATTTCAAATTTGAGACCTTAACCACATAATTTTGTTTTCCATGTAATGAAACCATGCAGCTCTCTCATGTTTTTCAATTTCATGCTTTTTTTGTTTACATCTGGAAAAAGACGTCTTGTCGAACTAACGACTTACTAATATATTAAACAATGCGGTTAAATTATACAAAAACTTCAATTAACTAGAAGTTGCTGGATAGTTTAAAATTCACAGAAATAACAAAATACTAAAACGAAATTTACTACGGGCCGACCGAGATTTATGAACACAGAATTTTAAGAGGCCCTGTTTGGGGCAAGGATGCCGGTGTAATTTTAGTTTTATGTTCGAGTTTTGTGACATTACTGTGTTGTATAAAACAGGTATCATTATCAGATATTCAGTATACTATAAAAATGATGTGTTTCATCAGGCTTTATTATTTTTTTTCACAACATAAAAAATTGCAGAACAACTATTGGTTAGCCAAATTTTAACTTAAATCTTAATTACTTACCTCTCTAACATATTTAGATACAGTATACGAGTAAACTTTACCTGCAAGTAATTAAAAACTATTCTTGGTAGATAAAAGGAAGGTAAAAATAGATAGGATGTAAAACGAATGAATTATAAATTTTTATAAAGTAGCCGGCAAAAGGTTGAATCGAGTGCCCAATTACATTGGTTAAGACAGCAAAAAATCAAAACAAGTAGCTGGGAAAAGTGGCCTTAGAATAAGGCCTGTTTACAAGAGACCTTTCATCCCAGGATGAGACTACCCAGTGTTTGGTCATTGTCTTGTTACTGTTTCCATGGTTTGGAGGTGGGATGAGTTCATCCTGGATTAAACTTATCGCGGTTCTAAGCACTGGGATGAGATGACAACCCAGGGTGGAAATTTCCAGCTAAACAGATCTCTCAGGATGGGTGCTTCATATAAACGCTTATTTTATTGGGATGAAGCTTATCCTGGGCTGGGATGAGATGAGTTAATTTTCCTACCAGGATGAGACAACAAGCCGGGGGCGGAAATTCTGTAAACAGTTCTCTCAGGATGAAAGTTTCATGTAAATGCTCATCTTTTATCACCTTGGGAAGAAACAATACATCAATGAGCCACGTCACTTTTTAGTAGCGGCACTCTTTGCGCACGCTTATTAAATACCAAAAAGGACTGTGTGCAGCAGTGAGTATAAATGCACTTTATTGGCAACAGGTTTCTGTATAATACCTTTGTCAAGCCTGATACCTTATATTTTTAGTTGGTCCAAAATTTAATTAGACATTTCAAAATCATAAATTTATGAAACTTCTGGCAGTACATTTTGCAGATCCTGCGTTGTTCCGTATATTACTTTTTCCTTTATATTTCATTCAATCAATCAATCATTTATTGGATTTAAATTACCATTTACAGATTGTAACACATAAAACAAATCTATACAAACATATATTACAGTATACACAATAAATAATAATTTATAGATGATATTTTTCTTATATATAGTCCAAAATATCTTGTAAATTTGTATCTTATGAGTTTAGTACAGGCCTGACAAAGGTATTTTGCTGAAAGCCAATAAAGTGCATTTTATACTCAAATACTGCTGTTGCACATGCCCCATTTTGTATTTTGCAGACAAGAAAAAACAAAGGCACGGTGGGGTAGCGGGATGAAGCTCATCCTGGGAAAGATGAGACTCATCCTGGCGAGATGAGATGAGATCATTTTAATCCCAACATCCCAGATGAAAACTGTTTATGTAAACAATATGTTTTTCATCCTGGGATGACTTTGATCTTGGGATGAAACTCATCCCACCTCTCTTGTAAACAGACCCTAAGTAGCTGGTTAATTGTGGTAGCTGTCAGGGACAGCCCTGATAACCATATTGTTTAATTGAATGTTTTGGGATATAAAAACTGACTTAGCCAAGTTTTCCTTGCCACATACAGAAGAAAAAATGCAATAATAATGATAACGTTGTTTATGTCTTAAATTTTATTTAGCTGTTTGACTAATAAAATTAAAATATAAATGGTATAAAAATTTTGGTTAAAATTCACACTAACGTTTTCGACTAAACAGTCATCTTCAGGCGGATAAAATTTATATGTTAACTTTTTATTGGCAACTTGATATTTATATGTTTGACTAATAGTCATATAACTAATTGAGTGATTTTCACGAGGGAGAAAAACCAGAATACCTGGAGAAAAACCCTCGGAGTCAGGTTGAGATCAGCCAAGTATCAGTCTACATGCAGAGCCCAGGGTTTGATTCTGGGTCGTAACCATTCGGCCAACATTGCTCCCTCAGAAAATCTCAAAAAAATGCTAAAATGGCATAAACATAAAGTGATTCATTTACTGGTCAACTGTCTTGTGTGTGGTAACTGGTAGAAATGTTCACAAAGTTCAAACAAAAAAATTGTACAGCAAAAGTTGAACAGTCAAGTTTGCACGCTAGCTAAATCCTTTTATGAGCTGAAGTGGTGCATTGGAGCTGATGCTTATCTCTGGTTTCTGTAGTTTTAAGCAAAAAAGAGTCAGTTAGATGTTGATAAATTGCTTGGGGCTGAAAGGGTTAAGAAGCTAGTGAGGACTGGAGATGAAAAAATAGACAGAATTTGTTCTGATGACTGTTACTAGTAATTTAAAAAAAGTTTTTGGTAATGTAAGTTTTCTTCCTATACAAATCATTATATTTAATAACAAAGATGTTTAAATTTTTGAGATACAGTTTTCTGGCTTGAGGAGGTTGCAGATTCCATCCAAATTCATAAACTATCAAAGGGGTACAAGCGTTCCTTGAATTCTTCTAATTTGGGGAAAACTGATGTAAATTGCACAAAACTATCTGTGGAGGTGTTTGCAGTTCAAGCCTTCATAATCTCTTGGTCAGTAGGTAATTGGCCTGTAATTAAGTACTGAATAACACCAGGTTGTTGAACAATGTTTATCAAAAATTACTCCACAGTACTTGAAGTTTATAGATAATTATTTGGCGTAAGAAGTCAAATTTACCATTGATTTTCATTTGGTTAATTCTGGAGAAAGAAAGAGGCCACAAAAAGCATGCATTCAGCTGAAGTCTCACATTTGATGCTTTCCCAAAAAATCTGATTTTGTTAAACTGCTCAAGTACTGGCTTTGAAATGCCTGTGTCAAAACACAAGGGTCAGTAATATGTTCCTAAATACCATTATAGAAAAATACAAGTTTGTAGTTGCTTTTGCTGGGGGCTGACCTGTGATGTGTTAGTGTTGTGTCCAGGGAGATTCGATGATTCTCATTTGCTTAACATTACAGAAACCAGAGATAAGTATCAGCTCCAATTGGCCAATTAGGGTCGTAAAAAAGATTTAGTGAGCTTGCTGTGTTGCAAGTATGATTAAGCAATAGGCCATTTGCAGGGTGAGGTTACATGGTCCAAAAAGAGCTGAATTGGAATGCATTTAAGAATGTGCAAGACTCTGAAACTGAATGCATTAACTAGAAAAGTGTGATTTTGTACCATGTGATCTCATGCTGCAAAGGGCCTATTGGACATGTTTTTCTCAATATTGAACTGGATTCCAGGCTGCTTTCATTCAGTGCTTGCGACATGGAAATTATTTACAATAAGTACCATACACAATAGTTATCTACCATATACATTTACAAAATTGAAAGAAAAAAAGTGAAGCTGAAGGAAACTTAAGAAAAATATCAGGAATTCAGTCAAATGTTCCTTTGTTTTGTTGTCTCTCTCTTGTGACAACTTTGTAACAAGAGGACAATGTCACATGCTTGAACAACTACGTAACCTATTGAAATATTTACACCTAGCATTACAATTTGTCTGGTTTTTCATTTTAACTTACTAACTAAAGTGGATTTTAACATGAAGTTTTCAAGTGCTGAAAGGTATTTCTGTGTCAGTCCCAGAAGACCTGAATCTAGTAGATGAGCAATTAACTAGCTGTGGCATAAGCAGTGTCACATCAGAAAACATCCAAAATTCATATTAAATTGTTTATTCCCTTTGAAAAAAATTTGAATACTGTTCTACTTATTAAACTTGCCTACATTTTCTTGCAATGCTTGTAAACAACAACATCAAGTACAAATTTTTGAGTAATTATTATTGTTAGGGTATCAGCAAAAGTTTCGTTGCAAACCTTTCTCAAACTATGGAATCTCTATTGTATCAAGTACAATATAAAAGATGCGGCATTTATTTGTAAATCCTCAAATTGGTGCTGCAGCTGCTGTTTGACAGTGGCAATTATTAAATTATTTGTAAAAGTGCTATGCATGTAGTAGTAGCACTTAATTGATCATTTATGCTACACCTAATTCAAAAATGGAATTGACATGGGCTACCTGGGTTCTGACACATTGGTGTGAGGTTTGTAGGCTAGTCTTTGAAGTCTGGAAAATTTAGTAACAGCTGCCAGTAGCTTTGTCATGTGAGATTTTTGCAGATATCCCAGTAATGGAAACTTGATAGGGAAAATGAGTATTTTATATTCTCCTTTTGCATTTATCTTCTTGTGTTTAACATTTTTATCAAACCTCACTACCATGCATTGAAAAGATTGAATTTTTGTGTCTGTCATTTTTGAATATGGTGCATAAAGACTCGCCTTCTGAATTAAGCAAATCCCCAGGAAGCTGTTTAGACCTGGTTAAGATAAGCTGGGGATATCATATTACATGGTGAACTATTCATAGCAATATGTTTGCTCTAAAGAATGGCTTCAGTTCAAAACATTCTTCTTCCTTGGCAACTTCAAAAAGCATATTTGTTTTAGTTATTGCATCTATTTGGTGTAACCAAGCAATCTTACTCTTGCTTAAAAGTATGTCCCAAAACCCGATTTAAGCAGCCAAAACTAAAGATTAAAGTTGACTTTCCTGTAATATTTTTGGTTGTTGTTGTTTAATTTCCTAAGTAAAACAAAAATTTGTTATTTTCCAGTTTTTTCGACAAAGTCATTAATTTTGTTCACATGGTCATAAAAGTTATCAATTTTTCAAATTAGTTTTTTTTTCAAACTTCCTTGGATAACCGTAAAACTTGGGGACTGTATTTGATATTTGACTCCAAATGATGTACTCATATAGGCCTGCTGTGCTTTTTACACTTTTGCTTTGTAGGAGATTATCTTTACAAGTGAGTTTTCGGTTTTAAAATACAGTGTTCACAGTTTACAAGTTTACGCAAATTTTTTCTCGAAATCTTGAATAGCTACCATTAAACTTCAGTACTGGTTTACTTAATAAGTGATTTGAACTCAAAAATTAATTAATCTATACTTTATTTAGTGAAATTTAAATTTTAGATTTAATGATGTTTTAGTCAGAAATTTGTAAAAAACAAATTATATTTTGGGGTAATTTTCAAGCATTTTTGATTTGCACAGTGCAAAATACAATGGTGTTGATTGAGTTAACTGGGATTCATTAATTCTATTTTGGCCTTAGAGAAGTCTTAATTTTGTTTGTTGCCGGTTTGCTGCTTTGCAGTAAAAACTATTAGAATATACTTCTTACAGGATCACAAAAGAGTGTTGATCATTTATTTAGTAGTATATATTAACATAAAATAATATTGGGCTTAAGGATATCTGCTTGGCAAACTACAACAGTATGTGTGGTTTCATTTACCTAACCTACGCTAGTTTTTCACACCAACTGTAGAACTTTTTTTGCTACATCTTGATCCATTGGTTTCTTTTTGTGGATTTCTTGAAATTTTCACTAATGTAGCAAAAATCTCTTGAAAAATAAAAACTTTGCAACTATCTACCACACATATTTTTTTGTTTGGCCTAATGTTTTCTAAAGGATGGCAAATCACCTGATTTTGGGTAATTAATTCTTAGTTAACAACATTCCCTTCAGCTTGTTATCACATGGTGTAAGTGATTTATCACATGAGGAAGTCACATTATGTTGTAGTGGGTACAGAGTCTTTTGTGATTTTACTTCATGTGATTTAAGCTGTCAATGGCCTCTCTTATTACATTCTTCATATAAAGGAGCTGCCCTTTCAAGTGGCATCTGTTAGTTGAAGGGGTTTAATTCGCACAACCATGTCAGTTATGAATTTTCAGCTTGCTCAAAGTGAACTGCAACATCTATTTGAACTTTCTCTTAATAGAAAACTCGATGGTCCAAGGACAGCCCGGGATGAAAGGCGACGGACAACTCACAATGAAGGTGACTTTTCTTTTATTTAATTTTGTGTTCAAACTTTGCTAAATAATTATTTTTATAATATTGATTAAGTTTTGAAAACTTTAAACCATTGTTACATTTGAGCTAAAAGTTGTTTTAATGGTTAGGAAGAGAATTATCTTGTAAAAGGCTGTTAAGTAGTTCTTTTAACATAATATAACATAACATAATAAAATTAGAAGGGAGCCCGTAAAAAATGATTTACAGATTTTTTTTGTTGCAAAGTAATTAAAACAACTTGTTTAATAATGTTTGTTTAGGGATTTTTTGAGAAAAAGAAAACACGGTAGAGTTTTGTTTTGAAAATGATTAAAGCAATGAATGACAGATAAAGCATTTCAATTTACTGCTACAATGATGATCTGAAAGATTTTATGTTGAATTAGTGACAATTTTGCATTTCTTTTGTCTCAGTTTAGTTTGCATTTCATAACTTACAATTGGATGGTAAAACTGACTTTAAATAAGAAAAAACTGAACGCCATTTCAATTCTGTTCAGCAATCAAACTTACATATAAATCCATGGAAAATCAAAAGTTATTTTGTCTATTGTTAAATCTGTAGTAGAAATAGTGAAACTCTGCTTGGATGCTAGTTTGATAACATAATCAGTCACAAGTTGGTCACATGAGGGGAATGGCGGGCATAAAGACCTTCTGAAGACAAAAAGTTAATTAAAAATATTTTTTCTTTTATTCATTAACGGTGATATCACTTCAATTATATGTAGTTGAATACCGGTAAGTTAAATCTTATTTTCTAAATTAACGGTTTTTATATTGGTGTTTCAGCGTTTGTTAACGTATATTAAACTATTTATGATGCAAAACAATTAACTTTTTTCAAACGTGAAAAGTTGCTTTTGCATTACAATTGCATACTTGTCAACATCTTCTCGTTCTAGAGACTTGCATTGTTCTGTTTGATTTAACAGCAGTGGTTGTTTTGCAGCACCTGATAAAATTACAACCGTGATATAATTGACAGAGGCCTGTTGTACTACAGTATGATTCATAAATACTTTCCTTGACTCATTTAAAGTAAGTTAGTGCACTTCAGGCCCCGATTATATGGAACGGCTAGCCCGGTTTACCGGTTAGCCCGGTTTACGTGAAATTGCGCGCCAAATCTTTGCAGAGTTTATGCGGATAGCGGAGATCTCGTAGAAAACCTCAGCCCGCTCAACCGCGACCTTAGCTCAAGGTTTTATTCAGGCTAATTATGACACTTTTGTTTGTCTAATAGAGTTGCAAATTACACCAACAATGGCTAATGACTGATAATTTGTTGACGTTTCAGTTGAACGGCGACGACGGGATAAGATAAACAACTGGATCACAAAACTATCAAAAGTAGTTCCAGACTGCGAGCAAGATCATTCCAAGGCAGGACAGGTCAGTGGAAGTAAAAACCCTGTAAGCTGTGTTTGTACCTCGCTTTTTTTGTTTACAGCTTATTGTGTTTTCTGTTGTGCGGCTTTTAGTAAGAACTTGTAACACGCTTTTTTTTTTATAAAAACAACTTTATAAGAACGAGGCTCAAATTTGCGAAAATTTAAGAACAATTTAAGAACAAGCTCAGGCTGAGGCTCGATAAACTAGGAAAGTTTTTTGGTATAAAATTCACTGAAACTCGTAATTTAACTTAGCGATACAGCGTAAAACATAAAAAGATTCACTGTTGAGACAGCTCAATAAACAGTGAACGTAGTTCGTTTCTATATTCAGCCGTACAATACATGTGCGGCGCAAGGCGTTTCAATTTTCAATACCTTTTTTTGTTTTTTCTTCAATAAAAACGGCTCACAGAAATAAGAACAATTTTAAGAACAAATTGTGGCTGAAGTCGCCAAAAAATTAAGAACAATGAGCCTCGGCAAAATTTTCTGGTTTTTATAAAACAAAAGTGTGTAATGACTAAACCGTATTATGGAGCGCTTGTACGGGTTGTGGAAATCCTGAAAACTCACGGAATTTTAGAATTTTATTTTCTAGTCCTGGAAAGTCACGGAAGTTTGATTAGGATCACGAAAAGTTATAGAAAATCTGTTCAAATTAGATAGGATTGTAAAAAACAACAACGACGCGAAAAATTAAAAAAAAAATCCTTGTATACTTGAACAAAAGTCTCAAAAGAACAGCTCTTTTCCTTTTTCCTCTTGGCTAACATGGAAAGCAAAAGATAAATCGAGAATATTGTAATTTTTTTGTTGATGTATTTTGGCGAAAAAAAGGAACAGGGCCTTTTGTTCGTCTTGTGGTTTTGGATGAATTTTAATCGCGTTAAACTGTCAGCACGTAGGTTGCTATCTGTTCAATGGCGTGCAGTTAACTTCAATTCGTTCAAAACATTATTCCCGTGACTTTTTGTTTTTAAATTTATTGAAATTTGACATGTTATTCATGCTTGTTTTCCTTGTAATAAAAACAACTTTCTTGTGTTTTTCATTCTTTCTTTTGTTGCCAGGCAAACGACTTACTGATTTATAAAACAATGCGGCTAAAACAAAAAAAGATTGAATATTATGAGTTGCGGGTAAAACAAAAATTACCGAACAGTGTAGGGAAAATGATGAAAGATAACGAAAAAGCCTTTGAAAATCGTGGAGTTTCGGGGCCCAGTTGTTCAAGGGTGGTTGACTTTAACCGGGGTTCAAAATAACGTTCTGAAATTTTGTTTTATTTTGTAAGCTCTTTTGTTTGGTCCAAAATTTTTGCCGG
>JAOBYJ020044823.1:0-13020 GCA_025403565.2 Palythoa heliodiscus
CAAAAGCCAAAGCCCGAACTACTAACTGCCTAAAATTTAACGGCAACGAAATATAACGATCAATAATTCCATGATGGGCTGAGCAAAAGAAGATTAATTGGAGACAAAACGAACGAGCTAAAGACTTGTAAAGAGCGAAAGCGAATATGTGACACAAGACACAGATCGTGTTAAAACTTACCTGTCCATTTGACACTTCTGATTCCATCAGAATGCTAGATCAAATTGCTGAAAAACGTAGGTCTTACAACATCAAAGTAAAAGAGGTGCAACAGTTTTATCACAACGTCAAACTTTCTCTCAAGCGATAAACTTTACTTGTTTGTTACCGATAAACTATAGAGATTGCACATCGTAATTCACCACCAAGCCTTACTTTTATGCTTTTGTGATGTCTCATGAATAAGGTCTATTATTGTGAATTTAATGTTGTGTTATATTGGGTTTACTGCAGCTGTTTTGCCTACACATTTAGACACGCTGTCATGATCAGTTACTAAATTATGCGTACAGTGTTTGTAATAACAGTACCAATGGTTAGTTAAAATACAATGTCGCAGCCCATTTGAGATGGACATGTGCCATTAATTGACAGAATGATGCTTTTTGTTTTACAGTGGTCTTATGGAGTCACGTTATGGGAGCTGCTGACATTGGGTCAGCAACCTTACGCCAACATCGACGCTTTTGAAATGCTGAACTTTCTCAAACATGGTCACAGAATTGCGCAGCCTTTCAATTGTCCTGATGAACTATTTACAATGCTTGCTTGCTGCTGGGCTCTATCAGAAGACGAAAGGCCGAGCTTTGGCCAGCTCATTTCTTGTTTAACTGATTTTCAAAATGCCTTGAGTAATTTTATTTGAGTTTGAAAGGCTGCTGCGATGTTTCAGTTCCATGGGCTGGAAACATGACGGCATTAGTTGGTGCTGACTGTATGCCCATCATACAACTGCACTGCGCAGAGGGCATTGTCTGCTGTATTAGTAACAGCAGTTGCGCTTAAACTCACACGCCCACTCTCCAGTCGTTTGAATGCCATCTAGAATCAATTTGGCTTAGAAGAAGTAATTCGTGTGGCTGTAGTGTCTCGCTTCGAAAGCAGATCATAAGAATTTAGGTTTTACAATGAACTCAGATGCATCAATAATATCTGTTGGAAGATTGTAAAATCCGAAGATCCCCGAAAGTCACTACCTTCATGTCAGTTGGTACAAAACTTCAAATTCACCATGTGTCGTAAGAAAAGTTAAAATGCAGTAAAAACGTACGCCATATGAGTCTAGATATTAAGAACATGTTAGAGTAAGATTTTCATTTACAGTAGACCCCTTTTATATAAGAATCCTTATTAGTGTAGAATTTAAAATAGGCTCTAATTTTTACAAACGCAAAACTTCAAAAATTTTATGAAATAAGCTCTGTTGGTATATGAACGGGACTGAATACGCTTTACCAATATATGAAAGAAAGCCAAATCATTAAGCCTTGTGCAAACGCACTATACATGCACTATACATGTATAGTCGACAATGTATGATGATGTATAACGTTGTATAATAGCGGTGTGCAAACGTGTTATACAAGCGCTTTACATTCGCTATCCAATGTATGCAAGTTAAAGTATTATGGGATAGAAATACCCATGATGCGCATGCGCTAGCTATACAAAAGTAAAATGTCCTGTCCAAATGCACTCGACTTTGTAAAGTATCGCTTCACTGCATGACCGCGAAACAAAAAAAATCGAGTGGTCGTATAGTAGAAGTTTGACCAATTTCAAACTTGACTATACAGCATTCGACTTGTCCAGTGGTGTATAGTATACACTATACATGGTGTGCAAACGCACAATACTTCGTAGACTATACAAAGTTTTATGATGTATAGTATACATGTATAGTGCGTTTGCACAGGGCTTTATCACACGTAAAACACAAGACAGTTATTCTCCTCTCAATTATTCCTGTGAAGAGCGGGAGGTGTTAATATGCTTAGATTAAAGGCAATTGTATAAAGAGTTATGAATACAGTGTACAAATAAATTGACTCTGCCCATCAGTAATATAAGTTTTAGAACCTAATAAACTAAGCCTCCCAGCCTATATGCTTAGTACCATTTATATAATTTGAGACTAGCTTGTAAAAAGTTCGTTCTAATACACAGGTTTTTACAGTAAGAAACGAAATCCAACTGAAATTAGCGTTCACTGGTTCATTCTGGGTTTTTTTGCCATTTTGTGACACTAAAGCGATTCATTGAAAGTATCAAAACATAACTGACGTATACCTCTCTTCACTCATTTGGTGCACTGTTTTGGTTGTTTTTTGCCTTTTTAACTTAACAAAATTCTCATTTTTCTCCAGATGCTTACGCTCTCATTTTGATGGAGAAATCTGATTATCTTTCTATAAATCGAATAAGCCGCATATTCGAAGCCTGCCATATTTACAGCCACGTCTAACTGTTTGAAAAAAAGGCAGGAAACCTGCGTCGCAAAATTAGTGGCAATAATACAAGCAATGCGCGTGACTAAAAGTATATATCGAAAAAGCCCCGAATTCGGAGTCTACCATGTTTGCAGCTATATCTAATTGTTTGAAAAAAGGCAGAAAACGTGCGTTGCAAAACTAGTGACAATAATACAAGCAATGCGATTGACTAAAAGTATATGTTGTACTGTATAGAATAAGTCGCGAATTCAAAGCCTACCGTGTTTGCAACCTTGTCTAATTTTTTGAAAAAAGGCGGGAAACGTGCGTCGCAAAACTAGTGACACAATGACATAAGCAATGTGATTGGCTGAAAGTATGTATTCCGGGCTTTCTAATTAGACCATTTTACTGTGAAGTGATATAATATCACTTCACTGATAACGATTTTTTTCATTGCTTTATCGGATGGATAATCTACCCTAAATGTGCTAAATTTAACAAACGAGTATGAAATTTTCTTGGTATCGTTAGAATTCACAAATAAAAAATAACATTCTACATTCAATGCCAACACTGAGATATGTTATAAGAACGTTTCAAAAACGTAACATTTGAGGCTGAAGTCCTCAAGATATTTAAGAACATTCAGTCTCTGACCAAAAATTTGACGTTAGAACAAATTTCCGCCTTAGGGGTTACGATATGCGTAAAGCCTGTAGAGAATTTCAAGGTATATAACAGTGTACACATAGTGGATATGTAAAAGTGGGTGGGAATTATAATTTTTAAGACGTCGTCAACCTAAGCTATAAGAGGCTATTTGTTAGACTTTAGTTGCTAGAAGTTTTGCCTTTTAAACTGACAAGAACTGACCGCAAATAGAAATCTTGTGAATAAAAAGCCGTATCGCTAAAGTGACTATAAATCGCTTCATAGCAAAAACGTCCAGCGAAAAAGTCTGATATAAATACTTCAGTGGCGGATATATAGAGGGGGTAAGATGGAATGGTTATTATCTATCCCCCAGACTGGGCTGACCCGGTTAGTGCGAATTTTTTCGAGTGTCAATATGCGAGCTGTCTGTCGGGATCTTTACAACGAGGCCACTGGCAAACTTTAAAACAAAGGCGACTATAACAAATAGCTACAATTATGTTTAAAATAAACGACAACTTAGCACCTACTTATTTGCGAGATATTTTTGAAATTCACACAGGGTCACAAGTATACAATTTAAGATGCTCGTCAAAGAATTATGCGCTACCAAAAACTTGAACAAATTACTATAAGAACAGGTTTGCGTACCAAGTGTAAAAGTTTGCAATTCACTTCTAAATAACGTTAAAGAGCCTAATTAAAAGCCACTCGAAGCATTTGTAAGGGTCAAGGGTATAATTTGCATCGCAATATACATAGCAGTTAGTTGTTTTTAATGCATTGAATGTAATTTAAGGACTAAATTTTTTCTCTAGTATTTTATAACATTTGTAAGTAACTTGTCCCAGGTTGACCCCCATCGGTAAAAAGCGCTGAGAAGAAAAGTTGACTAATTAAAGGTCGTAATTTAGATATTCAACATCTTACTGAAAAAGTTGAATAATTCATGGTCGAGATTTAGATATTCTACTTCTTACTGAAAAAACGTTCAATAATTCATGGTCGTAATTTAGATATTCTACTTCTCACTGCAAAAAAGTTGAATAATTCAAGTTGTAATTAATTTAGATATTCTACTTAGTACTGAGCATGCCTCCAACTGAGTCACCTCTTTCAAGCAATGATACAACTGTTTTTACTATTTATTAACGTCCAAAAGTTTTTGATGCGCAAGTTTTTCCTATCTAAGGAACATTCAGTTCTAACATCGCGGTTTGGACATTATCAGAAGGCACAGTTGTATCCAGTTGAAAACATCGAATAAACAAATTATGAAAACCTGAGAACTTTACTTTGGTTGAGGAAGTACTCTTAAAATCATACAAAAACCTCGTGAAAACGATTATATCAATTAAGCACTGAACTGATATAAGCTGTATCTCATATTCATCACGACATAGCTGAAGGAAGAAGAATGAAACGTTATACAAGGTTATATTCTGTTATCTTAATTATTTAGGTTGATATACAGAAATTTCAAAGTTTAGGAGAGATTAAACGCACCTGCTGAAGTCTACAAATTGGCTTCGTCAGTTTAAGTACGGATTTATAATAAAACCAATACTTTCTTACTCACATGCTGCTCTCATAGTGCTTTAATATAGAGTCCTATACTATGGCAATCACAAGGGCATTTTAACTTGACAGGTACAGTACCGATAAAGACTACCCGGACTTTTGTCAAAATGTGGAAACTTTTTCGGAAAGAAATGCACGAGGCCTAAAATTTTGCCAGGAAATTCAAATCATCAATATTCAATCTGTGGATAGGATCGTATGGACGCGAGTGCATTTCGTGATTTAAGGGCGCGAGCGATGTTTTGAAAGTTAATTCCCAAAATTGCACGAGCCGAAGGCGAGTGCAATTTGAGAACTTCAAAACATCACGAGTGACCATAAATCACGAAATTTACGAGCAATTTCATACTATTTTTGTTTATCATGTTCTCAATAATGAAGCGTAGAATTCAATGATTATCGTTTTTTTTCAGTAGCCCCTTTTTTGCCAAAATTTTACAGTCATACCGGATGTTCCTTTGCACGCTGATTTGCAATGTTGCTGAGCAAATTTGATATTTTCATTCGCGAGTTGTCTGAGCAATTTGCATATGTTATGAGCAAGTTGTGGTCACACGATAATTTTTTTTCTACTACACGTGGCCGCTCGGTACTGATTCAGTAGCTGCAACACTAAGGTTGTTCTGAGCATGATTCAGGTTATAATATGTTATCTGGAAGAAAGATATGCCACGATTTATGTTGAAAACCCTATTGATTATTCGGTCGTATTCCGAGCTCCTTAAACATGTGAAATCAAACCTTGCAACAACACGGCAGGATGCCGTCGAAACGTTGAGCTGCCCGCGTTAGTCTTTCTTTTAAATAGGTACAATACAAGAAACGTGAGAATTGCGTACAAGGATATTCTATTTGGCCAGTTCATCGACATCGATCCGGAGAATGGGAGAATCGCACCCCGGTGTCGCATGAGCCAGAAGCGTTTCGTAATATTATCTCTTGCATATTGTATGCGAGAGAGTCCGATTCACCTCATATTGACCTGCATACAAAACTGGGTCCCAACCTTTGCCCAATTTCATTCCACTTTACTCCTGCTGACCATAAAACAACTGCTTGCTCTCGCTTTGAAAGAGAGTTAACAAATGAATTCAGGCAGTTCACTGTAATCTGTAGCCATGAACTGGAACGGGTGGACCTTAGCAACTTTCTTTTTACTTGCAAATTGCTCAGACAACTTGCGAATGAAAATACCAAATTGCAAATCAGCGCGCAAACGAACATCCGGTATGACTATAACCCAGGTCGGTTTATACCCGGTATGACTATAACCCAGGTCGGTTTACATTCGGTATGACTATAACCCAGGTCGGTTTACATCCGGTATGACTATAACCCAGGTCGGTTTAGCTTTCAAAGTGTTTTGATTTTGCGTATTTTCTTTCTGTTGTTCAACCTCGTTTTGGTTTGACAAAGCAAGAAAGACTGTCAATTTGGCGCTTGCGAGTGCATTTGTCTCCATAGCAACCTCCGTATTGCACTCAATAACCTAAAATGCACTCTATAACCCTATTTATGCATTCCCAATTATCCAATCAGAAAGGAGATATTTTGCTGAGTATACAATAAGCTATTGAATTAAAGCTTCATTCTGTATTGAGTGTTTAAAACATTTTGTATACAGCTTCGAATAACACAATGATATGATCACTGAGCGTGCAAGGATGAAGACACTAATACACTCTGCCAACGCGCGCATTATTATCAAATTAACTGGCCTCATTTCGAGAGTTTCTCAGTGAGCTCTCGTGTTCGCCTTGAGAGTGAGTGTGGTGATGTGATGTGCTGAATCAGCTGCTGTGTTCACCCTGAGAGCGGGTGTGGTATGGTGATATGTGGCTAAACTAGTATAGTCTCTGCTATAAACACACGTCCTTTCATTAGAGGGTCGTTACCGCTTCCAGAGCGATTAGAGCGCCCACTTTGAATCGAAATGCAGGAAATTTCTCAAACCGGCTAACTAGATTAGTGGGAAAAATGAATCCTGCTCTTATTAAGACAAAATTCTTAAACTCTTTTTAGGAAAAATATTTCTAACTAATCAAAGCTGCCACTTAAATATAAATATTTTGATTTTTGTTCTGTTTTTGCGTTTCACTTCAAACAGATGCATAAGGTCCAAATTTACTTCGCAGCGTGCGTTATATACAAGCGAAGAGGAAGTACCTGCTGACTGAGTGCCGTGATTGGATCAACCGACTTTAGCATGATTGGCAAGCACAAAATTAAAGTATGCAAAACAAACCCATTTGTTTAACGTATAATAAATGCTTTTATGTTTGAGCAAATAGAATTAAGGAAGTTTTTGTCTTCAAATATCGAAAATATTTATATTGATACCGATTTTTAGCAATCCGGCAATGAGTTTTGTTTTCTCTCCCAGTTTTGTGTCCACTTGTAGTCAGAAGAGCTGTTTGCCTTTAGAAGAAGCGTTCGAGTAATTCTTTTATAAACATGAAAATATTGTCTGATTCTACTACATTTAACAAAAATATTGAGATAAATGAATGGAGGTACGCGTTTCCTTTGGTCTTTTGTTTTCGTTTCATCCGGTTTGAGCTCAAAACTGATCACACTCAGTATAACAGTGAAACTGAAAGGGTTTTTCGCAGACAAGAACAAACCAGTATATATTCATATTTATACTTTTCTGAATTCACAATTACATTACATAATTAGAAAACAAATGCCTTTTTAAACAGGTTCTAGTTTTAGCATAAAGAAATTTGTCAAAGAACTGCTGTTCCAACAATGAATTGATTTATAAAAGAAAAGCCGAATACCATCAGCAGTATTGTCTAAACACGAGGTCACCTGCGTGTTGTAAATGCAAAGAATTATTCATCCCTCCAGTCTGTGGTTTTATCGCGCATCGGTCAAGAAACCAATTATTTTTTGCAAACCGGTGTCTCTTATAGCGTTATCTGGTTATTCAAGCACAAAGAAACGCAATATCAGTGATTTTCACAGTTTTATTGGCTTCAACGCAAAAGTCGGTTAATTCAAAACGGCATAAATACAGAACTGACTGATTTAAGCAATCCATTCTTCTTATGGTTGTCATATGAAATATAGATTCAAAATGGTCTCAGCATTTTTCAGATTAGCCTGAAGCAATGCTGAAAGAATAAACAAGATATTCCGATTTGTACTAAATGAAAAGGTGTCGAGTGTATATTAGCGGCATTAAATATCTCAATTTACTTGCCCAGTTCCGCGTCTTTGACAAAAACGAGACTTGACACTCGTGTCGAACACGTATGTAGATATCAGGCTTTACTTAAAGTTAGCAAAAATACACTGTAATACCTGACCAGTTTCCATACGAAATCAATATCAAAGAAAAGTCATACTAAAAGAAAGTGCACATTTAAACAAAGAAAAGGGTTTTTATTGCCGAACTAAAATGGCCAGATTCACCGACAATTTACACACACTTCACAACTAACTCAATTCCTTCGAATTCATACATCAAAATGGTTCGCCGTAACGCGCGCTTATTTTAATGATTAATTAGGCCTAATGTTTTAGTGAAAATGTGAGTGACTGCTTTACAGCGATGCAAGTAATAATATATCCATTTTGTTTATAGCGTTGTTTTCAATATCAATGTTCCATTAACGGTTGATCCGTTTTCAACTCGTGCCAGAATCTTTTGTTTTAGTTTCTGCGCACTGAGCAAAAAACAAACCTCATTAAAGTAAAATTAAAAACTAAGATAAAAATAATTTTCGTAGAATGACACACGACATTGTTAGTGAATTCAATTTTAGCCGAGCGCAGCTGGTTCACTCGTCTCCCATGGCAACTCTACTAGCTTCGCATATTTTTTAGGATATAAAATAGATATATTTTGCTTCTTTCAAACACAAAAGGCCGCATGTGGTTGGTCAAAAAATGAGCAAAGTGAATCAAAATATCGTTAAAAAAAGTCATTACCCAATCGCATCACAGGTAATTGACAAGTATTCAATTTCAGTTGTTCAATTTGAATGAAAAAGCCTGCAAGTTGTCATGAACAGTTTAAGATTATTCAAATGACGTGTTAAGACAAGCCCGCGGAATAAAAACAGCGGATTTGCACGTGCTGGTAAAATGCGCTGTGCCTCTCTGACTCACATATTGAGTGATCTGACGGCGAGGGAACTTCCCTCGCTGGACCACTAGATTCTTATCAGGGGATTGACACAAACAACTAAAATGGAAATCACTGATCTACTTCATCACTGAAATTTGCAAGGGAAAGCTGGCGGCGGAAAAAGCACTTTTGCGAGTGTCCTCGTAATGAGATTTCCTCTATATAAACGGTTCAAACGACCAACACTGAAGCCATAATAACAAAACGAAGCTTTCAAGGCGTTAAATTCTCAGAACATAACGTCATGGCTTTTTGCGCTCTCAGTTTTCTCCTGGCCTTCTCGGTAGCGTTTTGCATACGAAGCGTACAAACAGGTATGTTCATGATCGACTTTTTTTTTTCTAACACGGACTTTGGTTTGTTCTTTCACTAATATCTTAATTGTTAGTAATAATAATATTAACTACTTTATTGGGACGGAAAAGAAGAGACAAGAACACTTTTTATGCGCACTCGGCGAGCAAGGAGCTAAAATTCTTGGCTATTTGAAAACCTATAATAACGATTTGCCTCATGGAGAAGCTATACAAATATATATAAATTAAACTATTTCATATCGGTTGTGTACCGAAAACTGATATTGCTAATATGCAGAAAAAGTAGCAGGAATACAATGTTGTGTTATCCCCGGACATAATTGACTTCTATCGAAGAAAACAGAGCTTATCGCTTATATAAAACGATACATAAACCATAAATGTTTTGTTTTCTGAGAAAGCTCTCTTTTTCCTTATTGCCAGTTGTGGCCTTTTTTAAAAATATTTGCCTTGGTATTGGAGATCAGCTATTATATTCCTCTCATTTAAAAAAAATTGGATAAATTCCAGAAAAAAGATATTGCGCTTGTGCCGTAAAAGGCCGCTATATGTGGCCCTTGTTTTGTTTTAATATTCCGTTTTATCCGAGTATTTGAACAACTTTGAACTTGACAGCAGTTAAACTGACTTCTCTTGCGTCAATCACAGTATCATGTATTTCTGTTTTATTTTTCGGTACTCCACACTGAGCATTCACGCAAGACAGAGAACATACCTGTTGAGTTTTGCCTTCTTTATCAGTACTTTCTCTGGAGGTCAAGGTATTTGTACAATTTGAGAGAAAACGGGGGATCTTGGGGGGAAACATTTGGTGTATTGAGAGCTGAATAAATCTGATCTACAAAACAAAATTTATATTTACTTTCATTTGAAAAACCAGCAAACACAATGAAACTCACCAGGCTTCTTTTCAGACCCTTGGCGCCGTATATCAACTGAACCCGAACGCTTGTTTAGAATATGGCATATTCTGGAAAAACAGGAAAAAATTATTTTCTGCAATTTCAGTTGTCATGGATGCTGAGTGATTATGCTTCAATGCTTCAAGCTCAGCAAAATGTCAACAGTTTTGAAAAAAGGGAAAAAAATGTTTTTTTTTGTTTGAGTCTGTAGGTTTTATATCACGTTACTAGATTGAAAGTTAAGTTTTTGAAAAATTTGGTTCTATGAAGCGTAAAAATTGTCGTTTGACAAGCTAATAAAGAGTATAGTGGGAAAACACTGTTTAAATGAAGAGTCGTTTTCTTGGTTATACACTTGTACATGATTACTATTCCGTGATGATCATCTAGCTAGCCTGTCTGGGTGAACTGAGCGCTACTATGGCTGGAGGAAGGATTTTTCCTCAAAATGACCGGCGTCCAAATGGCGCCGTTGACTCAAACTATCCCACAAGTTACCTCAGAATGATGACTGAAAGAATACAGCTATAAACAAAACGGCAGCTTTGTTGTAAAATAAGAAAATTGTTTTGACGCATTTTTTTCTTATTCGCCTTATTTAACTGCTCAAAAATCTTAAACTCTGAAACAGATTCATCTTAATAAATTGCTGCCTGCTGTTGAAAAACACATTGTTTTTGATCGATTCAGCGCACAGCTGTTCAGGGGTGTTGTAAAAACAGACACAGTTTTTGTTGATTTTCTTTTTCAGATCCGTCTTGAAAACGCATTTCAGCTCTTTTAAACTAGTACTAAACGCTGCTAAGGTCAAAAGCTGAAACCATCTTTCGGCTTGGCCAACAATGCTCTCTTTTTTAAAAAGAATAACATCATTCCGAAATAGTCAGTGACTTTTCATCTGATAAGAAGATGAATTTTGGTCAGCTTATTGAGGTGAATAGTAAACACATGCTGCTGGTTTCTAAATATTTCAGCACACTGTATTTGGTGTCACTCTGAAATAAATACGACCTCTTACATAGTAAATAGTAAATATATGTTTAAATCTGAAACTGATTCCCACAAATGTTTTCAACAGAGCTAATTACTAGCACACTACCAGGTCTTATTCGGTCTTTTATCTCCTGTATTATATCACCGAAATATCTTCGGACTAGGTAAAAACTTTATATAATCAAATATATTGACCGAGCATTTTTCAACAAGAGAAGGGTCTGAACAGATTCAGCGCCGTGATATAAATTATTGCTTTGTTTCAAACTCTCGTATCATCTGATGATAAGGCTCTTTGTGATTGATTCAAAACAAGCCACCACTGATCTACTGAGAACTGTTATAAAATTAGATTCGACAGCTTTTTCAGCCAATTTCAGCTAATTTGAACGTCTTGAGGATAAAATTGCATTGTAGTTATAAAAACATGCTGATTGTAAGAATTATCATAACAACTTCAGAAACCACCACGCAGAGACACTAAGCCGGTTAAAACAAATTGAAAAACTCAATACACGAACGTTTTGTTTTTGTCACTTTTTATTAAGGACTGCCTCTTTTTGTAAGAGTCTTTCACATTTCAGTTATTCAAGATCTGAGCTACGTTTGTGTATTTTTAAAAAAGTCTTGTATTTCGCAGTAGCATTAGGACACATTAATGATCGATTGAAATTAAGACGAAGATGAAACATATGATTGGCGAGGCATTGACAACCACACAATTTTACCAATACTTTCACTCTTTCAGTTGACAACAATTTCTGGGACATCTTCGAGTTATCAGACTCTACGCCTGAGTAACAGGAAAAAACAAATCCAGCATAATTTTCCTATTCAGTGTGAATTGCGTCATTCGTACCGTAGCAAATTATAACCAAGTTATAATTATTGGGTTGTATATATATATATATACATGTATTAAAATACTTTCAAATGGTTTGCTAATCTCGTTGATATTTTAGTTTTCGAGCACAAATCACTTTTTATAATTAGTTTGCCCACATTCATATAAGATTTCGTTTTAACAACTGACAGAGTGGTCGCTAATTCTATATTCAAAACTGCTTCGCGTCATTGTAAGCACGTTCAAGATTGTCAGTTGAGAAAGCTTCCCTTTTTCATATATAAAGATTTTCTCGAAATATCTGTTTCTTGTTGTCCAGAAAATCGCTTGTGTTCCCCTTTTCCAAGCTTTCTTGGTTTAGAGAATCGATCTTGATTACCACAGCTGATAATTTTTGCAAATTTAATCATTTGAAACAGCGATATTTCATCGGAAAGGAATGTTGAAAAAGCTTCAGTAACGTTTCGCTTTCGTTGGGTTAAAATTGTTGGGGAATTTTCTTTTGACTGTCATGGAAACATAAATATAAGCTAATAAAACTACAAATACTAGCAACAGCTGATAGAAACATTGGCTGGAAAATTTTGCGAGTTCAACACTACGAATCCATTGCATGTTGTCAGGGCACGGCGCTTCAGTTTGTGGATTAAGCTGTTACAAAAAAAATCTAATGAATTAGAACGTTTGTTGCTTCGTGTAACAACTAGTTGCAGTAAAACAGCACGAAGTAAACTCATTTAAGAATTGTTAATGTAATCTACAACTTGTAATTACAAGCTTTTTTCAAATGTTATGACGTTATCCTAAAAGAATGCATTAATGGTCCAAAAAAGATAAACAAAAATCTTTTAGATGTTGAAACGAAAGAGAAGGCAAACAAACGTTAAACATGCAATGATTTGCATGCGCAAGTTTGATCTTTTGACATCCCTTTTCGTTCTAAGTCATATATTTTTTTAAAATATTTAGATTAAAAAGACGATGTCAAGCAAACGTTTTAATTTACAATGTTGTTTTCCAGGCAACGCCTTTCTGACTGGTAAATTAGAAATTTCCCAGTCTTCCCTGTCTTTCTCCAAAAACTTCATTTTATTAGAAATTTCCCAGTCTTCCCTGTCTTTCTCCAAAAACTTCATTTTATTAGAAATTTCCCAG
>JAOBYJ020044824.1:0-11386 GCA_025403565.2 Palythoa heliodiscus
ATGTATTCTCTTAGACATGTTGCGTACAAAAATTATGATTTACCTGGGCATCAAATAAAGTCAACTTGTATCAGCATCTTATTTACATACATTAAATTTCATTAAATTTCAAAAATTTTGGGTCGCTCGGACGGCTGTAAGCATAAAAATAAGCGGGGATGACCTTTAGCAATACGCTATAAAACATGAAAAAGATTCACGATGTGTCCCACTTGCTATGAAATATTCATGTACTAAATTAAATGATATTAGTACTAATATCTGCAGTTCCGGCCTCGAGTTATAAAATTTCAGGGTTTTATGGCTCATGCACGTTTGGAACCGCTCGAAAATATAGGAGAACAACTTAAAAACATTAATGTTAATAAAAAAATTCTTATACAACGATTTGGCTTTTGAAAGTTAAACAGAGCTTTCGAACTTTATAAACATCATGGTTCCTATGAGTTCAATGGTTTCTAGGAGCTCAATCTGAGAATAATTTGAAGCTGAATGTTTTTTTGAAAATCTGAAGTCGCCGAAAAATTTAAGATCAACGAGCCTCAGCAAAATTTACTGTTTCTTATATATATAAATAATCGTGTGACTCAAATTTGACTTACCTTTTGAAGTATTTTTCGTATTGAGGTATGGCTGTGATGTTATACCGTTCCCTTAGTATAGGACGGAGATTGAAGTACTTTTCAGCCTTGTCCGCCTTTATTCCTGGAATAGTGACAAGGTCAGCTCGGCCCTTCTCCACATACTTCATGCAGTCCCAAAGGTTAGGTGCCTTAACGCAGCTCCATTGCAACTTCGGTTCGTACTTGTAATTAAATTCCATCACCATTCTCTCGCATTTTCGCATCGCGCATTCAGACCAAACGCAAACTCGAGCGCGGGGAATGTCGTGACGGCGGTCCCAGCGAGGCACGGGCTCCCAGTTGTTCTGTGCCCTGGGCTTTCCTCGCATGCCGCCTATAAAAAAGCAAAAATACAGTAGAATAAGATAACATGTTAATTACTTTGAGACGAGGCAGGCACAAATAACCTGTCTTAGCTCAGCTCTGCAAGACAGCAAAACAGTACGTGGTTATTCACGGTAACGATTATAAGTTTGTGGGTAGAAGTATAAAATCTCGCTGAATCATCAACCTGGTATGCTATAGCATAGATAATGCAGTGACCTGTAACTTCATGAGAAATGAACGTTAAATTAACATAGACTTTTTGTGCACTGCAGTGGTAATATATTCCACAGTTGCAGAGAGTTTAAGGTCGTCTGCAATATTTGGTCCATCACTATCAGCTTTTTTGCTTCGTTTTCTTGGCTTTGAAATATCATAAGAAATAATTTTAAAAACAAAATAATCTTGGACATTTCTTAAATTTGCCATGAACTAGCCTCGAGGTTCAAAAACAATAAATACCTTCAGATTTATGAATGTAGAACTATTTAACAAGCGATTGAAAAATAAAGCAATGCAATCACAAATTGAAAGTATCATAACCCACAAAGTAAAAACTCTTATTTATAAACTGTAACTGTTTAAAAACAGTTTTAAACAAATATATGCCATTGTGAGAAAAAAATGGAAAAGCTTTGAAGAAAAGTTTCATACCTGAAAGGCGACGAGCGAAGGCAACCGAGAACAAAAGAAGGAGTAGCAGTGTCTTCATTTTGTTGCAAGACAACTCCTGAAGTGAAGCTGCTGAATGCAGCTAGCTGATTATTTCCAGGGTATTTATAGCCTCTTCAAACAAAACCCGAACTTGACCGATGGAACTTGTTTGCAGTGGGCGGGGTTGATCTATTGGCCCCAACTGACGTGGTGAGGTGATGATCGCCAAATCCGATCGCACGTGCACTGCTCCTGCTCAAAATCACTCACGTTTCTCTTGGCAGGAAAACATATCTGATTCTAATTATTCACGAGGTGACGGCAAAACACTTGCAAAGTGTATGTAGATAGTCCTTTTGTTTTTCCTTATAATTTCTGTTTTAGCTTTAGTTTTAGTTTTAGTTTTAACGCGATTTGACCAATGAACATTATTTGGACTGTTGTTGCATAATCCTTTCGACTTTGAGGGATTTGTGTTCCAGTGATGGGTGGAGCTAACTCGGACAGTGATATGTCCGTTTTGACAGAGCCAGAGGTATCATTTGACTTTTCAAATAAAAATGTGCAGATAAATATTTTCAAAAGAAAGATGCTAGTAAAGGAAAATAGATCTATAACGTTACTTTTACTAAAAACCTTGCATTGAAAAGCAAAAGTTTAGTAACTTTGCGGAAGAGTGAAAAAAAGTTATTTCTCTTTTTATTTTGAGATTATATCTTTTTTGGACAATAGCTTTGATCATGCAGCGATCTCCGAATTTCGAATATTGCCAATTGCGTTTCGTCCGACATTCGAGTATCTTCGGTGCGGGAAAGCAAGCTAAAAATCCGTCATATTTAGTTAAATCTTCAAATAGAATTGCAACCGTTTTGGTTTGTTTTTGGTCTTTGTTGCTCACTTGCATTAGAAAGGATAGCATACATTTGATGACAGGCTATTTAAAAAAACAGCTGGTATACGTAAAAAAGTCTGCTTTGTAAAAAAACGCCGGAAATCCGACAGATAAACCTCGCGTCAGACCCGCTAAGTTGCTAAACCTAAAATAAAAATCTAAAGCCCATTTTGAAATTTTCAAACTCAACGAAGAAGCAAAAACTTTATATCCAGGCTAATTATGCAAAACCAATTAAAATTTTACAGTTTTTTAAGAGGTGGGAGATGAACTTTAGGATTGCATAAATGGTTACTAATTTTTTTGGAAGCCTAACTAATTGCCTATCGGTGAAGAGAGGCTTGAACTGATCTTTCAAAGCAATCATAGTATATAAGAAGGTAGTTAAGAAAACGAAAATTCTTACAAAAACGTTGAACAACACTACAATACCACAGTTTTGGTGATGTTAAAAGGTCAAGGAATTTATTTTTCAATATATATATTTTTTAATTTTGTTAGATGTAAAATTCATTTTCTCCGTTCAACGGATTTTCAAGATTCGGGTTGTTTTAAAGTATTTGAACTACAAAAGCAATGCCTGAATTTATTACTTCGTGCCTTTATGTTTATTTTAGCAAAACAACTGGCTTATTTGTTTATCAGATATTTTCAAAACTATTTTTAGATTGTCACTCTCTGTGCATGGTCTGATATTTGAAATCACGCGGACTCAACTTGCCTACCAGTACCGAGTATCAGTTTCAGTACTTTTACTTTTGACATACTCATCTGATACCTTGCTTTTTTGCTTTGTAAAAGACGGAGTGAATAGAAATGGTAGCAATCTCCAACCCAAAGCAAACAATCTCACCTCGAGGTTCTCCGAATTTAGTGTGTCAAAAAATAATATAACTTTTCAGAAATCATAATTTGTAACTATTTTCCTATTTAATAGAAATCCCAAATAAACAATGAGCAATAGAATACAGTTTAATTAACACAATTATGAGGTAGTGGAGGAAGCTGTTTATAAAAAAAGTTTCCAAAGCCAAAGGGTTTTTTTTCTCCTGGCTCTCGTGTTTAAGTTGTACCAGGCTGAGTCTGGAAATTTTTTGCAGCGGCTTTAAAGATGAAACTATCAAAATTGATCTTTTGATACGATTTGGATACTTTGTGGAAATTCTATAGATCTTGAAAGTTGTTGACAGACAAACTGCCACAAGCAATATAATTACACGGGTTGTTTATTTTGTTCTACAGTCTAACGCGTTTCACGTCGCATCAGTCACACCGCCGCGTGAGTTGCTGAAAGACGGAGGGTCGGGGAAAGCGACAAAAAAAAATAATCTCGGCATGAAATATGTACAAAATTGTACCTTTAATCAAATGTTAGAGTAGATACTAGATAAATAACATTTTATTAAAGGTACAATTATGTGGATTGTTTTGTTTGTTACTTTTTAGCTGGATTTGAACAAAGTTATTAGAGGTTAATTTTAATTGGCGTGTATCCAGGTTTGGAGGAATCAAAAGGGAGAATAACACGGACGGAGCTGGGGGATTTTCCTTTGCTGGCGAGATCTAGACAGCGAGCAATCCCTTAGGAGTAGATACATATTTTAGGAGTAGATACATATTTGCGTAGCTAGTAAATGTACGCTGGGCCCACATGCTTTCTCGATCAGCCAACTCACCCTCGTGCTTTCGCTTTCACTTGCTGTTTTATTATTATACAGTACAGGTGAGATCTGAAACAAGTATCGCTTTTCCCAGACGACAAAAGTTCCACAGGCTTTGTTGGCCTTGGGTCTAAAAGAAACCTTGGGCGCTGAGAAAACTGTGCACAAAGATCATAGTACCCTACTGACAACTCCTTTTCAACAATCTGAATCAGTGCAAGGAAGAGAAGTTCTACTAGGGAAAAAAATATTTATCATTAATTCAATTAGCTGTGTTGACATATCACGCCAATTTATTTCCGGTGGACTTTTACCGGAATTGAAAAACAATCAATATAAAAGAAAAATTAAAGTTATTAATATCATAAAAAGTATTTTTATTCAAAGAGATGAGTTTTCCGGTTTGGCTAACTAAAGCGTTTTATCATAACGTTCAAGTCTTTATAGTGGGACTTGTTCTTCGAGGTGTAAATGTAATTTGTATCACTGTTTCAGCGGTCACGTACGGTGTTTTTATCATTGGCATTTTAAATTTAATAGTGCAATAAATCTGGTGACAACGTTTTTAACGCCCTCCTCAACAGAACGAGTCAGGACAGGTCTTACCAAAATAGGTGTTAGTTTTCAGTTTTGATGAATAGAAAATCAAAAAGCTTTTACTTCGACCACCGTTCAAAACACGATAGGATCGTAGACGGCTCTTTAGAAGGAAGATGGTTCGGTCAGTTTGTGTCGATAATTTGCTAAAGCTTCGATTAAAAAATAGATCTGTAGCACTATATTCATGATAACATAAGAACATAAGAGTTTGGATGACATGAGCTCAGTTGGAGGTAGTCAAGAAATGTTCTATCAGCCCTACGTTATCTTGAGCTGCATACTCAAACATGAAAAGTTCAACATAAGTTTAACCTGAGTTTAACATAACCAAAGGTCCACAGAAGAAAAGGCCGTTAATTTATAAATTTAGTTTTAATTCAGCAGTACACTAACTGTGTTCATTTTTTCTTTTATTTTGACATATAATGCAACCCATATTGCTTTTTTGAAAACTTGACGACTGAGATTACGCGGGTCACCTAACGCAACTGAAAGTGAAAGTGAAAAAAAATACACCACGATGTGCAATATTGTTTAACAAAGATAGATTAGCTT
This sequence comes from Palythoa heliodiscus, assembly GCA_025403565.2. NCBI lineage: Eukaryota > Metazoa > Cnidaria > Anthozoa > Zoantharia > Sphenopidae > Palythoa > Palythoa heliodiscus. The sequence continues at coordinate 5,310 of JAOBYJ020044824.1, forward strand.
TTAATACGCGAAGAAAATAGGTAAGGAGTTTGAGAAATAGAATGGCTCGAGATTACTCCGAAACTTGCACACAAGGAGGTGGCGAGTTATCAATAAATAAAAACCAAAAGGAAAAGTGAGACAGTATGGATATAATATTAATGAGCTCGAATATTAATGAGCTCGAAAGGACGGGGAATAACCCAAGGCCAGGGAAACAACAATTACCGTTATCCGGTTTGACAGTGAACAGTTATCTGACGATGTAACTAAAATCTTGTTGAAGTTATCTTAGGAATGAATAGTTTATCGCGTTTTACGTCTAGCGTTACAAGTTACCTTGACCCAAGTACGTGTATATACCTTTTAGCAGGCTTTACAATTATAATGTAGAATGTATCACTGTCGGTGTATAAACTGTCAAATGTTCTTGTCACCATTTGGACTGGAGTGGACTCGTACCGGAAACAGCCACTACAGGCAAAGCGAAAGGGACAGGAACTGTGACACTGTGGAAAATATCAAATAAAACTGGGGCAAATGTGACAGTGAAGATAAAATACTGGTCAGCAATCAGAAACTTTTATTCTCTGACTTACGAATTTCTCTGGATTGTTAATGGAGCGACTGTTGATCAAATGACTTGGTTTTCACGTGACTTCATCAAAATTAAAAACTAAGGAATTTTCAATCCTTTTGGGATTTTGGCTTAGTTAGTCATTAGAACAGCTAAAGACTAATCTTTTCACGAATTTTTAGTTTGATAGGGTGTTTCGTCTTATGATAAAGCAAGGTTGAATTTCTAAGCTTTTGCCGTGACACAATATTAATATGGAGGCCTAGAATGCTGTCAAGTGACCTGTTCGCCGAGATTTTGCAATCTGAACAGTCCTTGTATGAGAATAAGTACTCATATAGATGTTTGTGAGCTCTCTGACAGAAGAGGACTATAGGCTTTTTTTTAGCAAAACTCGACGACATATGTTTTTGTTCGCTTCCGTCCGCCATATTGGTGCCCCTCAGAGGAACACGAACATAGCGTCTCCATCCAAACTTGAGTAAAACATTTCTTCGAATATCTCAGTCCCACACAAAACATCGCACAGTCCTAAACCTTTACGAGACTGTTTAATTTGTATTTTCATCTCCTTTTTACTCTTTGATTCTTGACTTATTTGTTGAATGGGTGGCAGTGAAAAGCGGCAATTACCTGTTATCAGTAACTATATCAGCAGCAAGGTTTGTTTTACCGCTATCACTGTTTTGCTGTAATGTTTTTAAAAGTTCTTGTGAATGTCCGGTCACGTTCATCTGCGTCAAAATCCACGTATAAATTTTCAAAAGTCATTAATTGACAGTATATCCTATAATCTCTCGAGTACTGACCGTTTGAACCGAAATGCCACTGGCAAGACTTTTTGTACATATGAAGCCTCAAGACAGTTGTCCTTAAACTGTTCTCATTTCTACACCGTTAATAATCACACAAAGTCCTTCAGAATTTTGAGTCTATTCACGTTGACTCTTTTGAAGTTGCATTGAATAGTCTCGAAACAAAAAGTTCCAAGATTGGACAGTACCTACACTACGGTGTAATTTGTTTTGTCATTAAAACATTTCTTTATTATTTACATCTGAAGAAGAGCCTCAGTTATTCTTAGCGCTGTTCTTAACTTTCAATTGATCAAATTTGAGCCTTGTCAGGTTTTTACAAAACTGTTTTTATAATATAAATAATGCGTGTCCTGCGACAAAATCTTGAGATTATAAGTACTGAACTGAGGAACTTCAGATATAAGTCATTTGGGACACGATCTGAGAAACACCGCTAATCTTTTTCGAGTTTTATACTGTATTCAGGCCTCATTTAACTTAAAGTGCGAATTTCAGTTACGTTTCTACCTAAAAACATTTCTTAGTATTTGAGCCTTGAGCTTGTTCTTGTATTAATTGTTCTTAAACTGAATTGCTCTTAAATTTTGGTAAATTCGAGCCTCGTTGTTCTTATAAAGTTCTTCTTATAAAAAAAATTCGAGTATTGGGTTCAAAGTTGAGACATTTGGGGAAGCTGGGTGAGCCGAAACCTTTTCCAGATAACGGAAATGGTTGAGTGGTTCATGTGATCATATTCGGCCGGCAAGGAAAATTCAAGCACATGCAGTGATGCATATAACAAGGAAACAGCGTTGCTTTATGAGTCAGGACTACGTTGTTCAAAGGCTGTTAACTTTAACTCTGGATTAAGCCAAATTTCAAGCAGCAATTTTCTCACCAAGGAAAGATTTGCGGCGGCTTTAAAGCTCTGTTCAGATTTTCCAAGGGAAAAAAACTTATAATCCCAAAATTACAGCTATTAAAAATCAGTCCGCAAGGTTTGCATTTGCAACATGTACCTACCTGGGTTAAAATCTAACCCTGGGTTAGTAATATTCAGCTTTTGAACAACTGGGCAGAGATAAATATATATTTAATATAACAACAGTATTATGAAAAAACAGTTCGTGTCTGCAGTCGTTTAATAAAAACTGGAAGATTCAGAGGAGTAAATCTTAGTACCAATATAGTTTAATCCACTTCCGCAATTTGAAAGCTTATTTTAACACGACAAGTCTTCCGTGATGACAGATAAGCAAGTAACATGTGCAAGAGTAATGGCATGATCAAACGAGTTTTGGCTTACCGCCAAACTTTGCCGGATATTTTCACGAGACATGCAGCCGTTTTGGCAGCTGGGTTGATTCGCTATACAAAATACTCCGGCAGCTCTGTTTTCAGAAGCCAATATGAAGTATAGAACTTTAAAACATCAAAAATGCGATCATGTAAATTAAGGGCGTAACTTGCGTAAGTTGTTAACAACAGAAAGCCGAAAACTTCAATCACTGCGCTGAACCTTGGGTTCCACCACGCAACTTAGGCCCGGGTGAAACGTCGATCTTAGCATGCGTCAAACGAAATTGCACCTTTATGCACATGATAAGTTCGACGTTTGTCCCAACAAAGATTGACGGGTTGAGTTTCCATCGACTCAGTCGTTCTAATCGATGTGCGGCGTCGATTAGAACGCCGCGTAAGGTCAACTTTGGGTTAAACGTCGATCTTAGCATGTGTCGAAACAATTATGATAATTTATATTCCTGCCTCAACTTTTTTACAATTTTCTGTTGACTGCAATTCGATTGACTAATTTGATTCAAAAGTCGAAAGTAATAAATTTTGGTCGACCAAAAGTGTAATTTCGTTCGACGCATGCTAAGATCGACGTTTAACCTGGGTCTTACATAACTTGCAAGCGCCTGTTCTCTCAAAGTGAAATTTATGTTTTGTGAATTTTAATCGCTGTTTTATATTTTATTTCTTTAAAGAGGTACAGAAAAAGTTTTTCAAAATCTGTTCAAGATTTAGGGCAATGCATTCCCGGAACTTTCCATTAAATTTTGCCTGAAGTGACGAGACATGCCGAGACATCACCGATGATGCAGGTCAATGCAGATATCGCTCGTCATCAGTCGTTTGAGAATAAACAAGGGCCATCTGAAAAGTTTTAAAATCGTGTTGTTCTGCAAGTAAATTAGCTTTTCTACCTTTTAAAATTAAAATTAAAATTATTGCTTTTCTCTTTGTCTCTTAAAGGATTGAAATGGAATTCCTCCATTGAAACTATTATTAGCTCAATCTTGTTTGTTGTCGCACTGACATTCAATCACACAATTGCACAAACGTCTGCTCAATAAATTTTCTGCTGATTGCTAATTCATATTTAAGCCTATTGTGACAATCACCCATGGATTTTATCGAATTGTCTGATTTCATATCAGTTTCAAAACTAAAAAGAATGGCTTAGAACAAAACGAGTAGAACTTCTTGTTGCAAACAAAAGCGCCCTTGAACCTGAAGTAAACAAACTTTAGCTGCTCTAATAATTTCAAACCATATCTTAATTTTAAATAATCTGAAAGTGAAAGCCTTTTCTTTGTCTCTATTCCCCTCGGGGATAATTAACATCTATTAACTGTATATAACTGCGTTGTTCCGCGAAGTTTTAATTTAACCTGAAGATGACTCAAAGAGTTGAAAACGTTTGTTTTATAAACTTTAAACTTTTTAAAAAACTTTTATTCCATTTAAATATTTTATTTCGAGTTTCTAATTGCAAATTTTCACCTACAAGTCAAAAAAATCTTCAGTTACAAATTTAATTTACCATTTATACTCCGCTATTACATGCAAGTGCAGTAGGCTAGCCTTAGGCACAACTGAAAAAATGAATGGAAGAATGTGACCACTCTTGAAAGCCAGTTAAATAACTTACGTCATGCCAATAAAGCAATTTGTTGTGTTAATTCACTGTCATTGACATAAGTTGTTTTTCCATTCTGTTCTTATGCACTTTATACCCAGCTTAAAAGAACAATTTTCTTTTGAATATGCCAGATTTCTGTTTCGTTACAACCACACAAAAGCAGTAGCCACATGCAGTCAAAGACTGCCTGTTTTTATAAGGAGTCTTACTGACTCCTCCCAGTAAGTAATCTATGTATCACAAATTATGTTGAGTCAAAAAAACGTTTTTTTAAAAAGAACCAGCAAATTTTGCCAAGCCTCATTGTCCTTAATCTTTTGGCTGCTTCGGCCTCAATTTGTTCTTAAATTGTTCTTATTTCTATGAGCGGCTTGAAGTAGAAACAAAATAGAAACAAGCATCGGAAAAATAACGAAATGCCTTGCACTGGAGATGTTTTGTACGGCTCTATTTAGAGTCAACCCGGCAACATCATCGTTTGTTACACAGTCTTAAGAGCTCAGACTACAAGTATCGGTCAAGTTTAGCTGACGAATTCAGTTCATAGTTATCGAGCCTCAGTCTGAGCTTGTTATTAAATTGTTCTTAAATTTTGGTCAGTTCGAGCCTCATTGACATTGTTCTCATATTGAACGTTAAATTTGACAACTGAAAAGCGTTTGTTAATGCGAGTGCTTCAAAGATGCAAAAGTATCATCTTGAATTAAAAATATTCTACATTATTCATAAAGCTAGATTTTCAGGGAAAAAATACCAGGAAGCAAAACTATACTCTTAAAAATAGTTCCCTTGGATTTCATTTTTAAAATATTGAAAATTTCGCAAGTTTCAGCCACTTAAAGTTACAGTTATAAAATATATTCTTGCGGATACTGTGGCTGTGCCAATGTAAACATTGCTAGGCCAAATAATAAAACCGCTCACAGAAATAAGAACAGGCTGAAGTTGCCAAAAACCTAAAACAAAATGGGCCTTGCCAAGATTTTCTGGTTTTTATAAAAAAAACGTGCAGGTTTCTTCTTTAACAATCTAAATACTAAGAATGTCTTAACTTTTGAACTGGCAGCTTAAACCTTGAAAAGTAGATTTATCAGAATGTTCATTGTTTAAACAAATCGACTATGTCGAACTGAAAAACTTGGTAACTTTAAGTTATGAAAACTCAGTATGAAAAGTTTTACTAACAATTCTCCGTAATCACTGCTATATAGGCCTTCGTGAAGCTGAAGTTGATAAAGTTTAAGCTTTTCATTGAAACCCAGAGAAAATGTGTCCAACCAAACTAGCAAGGCCAAGGCAATCAGCTACACTTGTTTCCGAAATCTAAAGTTTCATTTGTCCGAAGAGAAATTTCGAATTTCACTTGTCCAATTTTGTGCTTACTACTTACAAAAATTAAACACAACAAACATGGCTCTGACTCCAGCTTTGAAGAAATTCCTGAGTTTGGTTGCATGCACAACTGTGTTGACACACCAAGAGAAAAACGCATTGCCGGATTACATAAGAAATAATTAGCTATATAAATAACAATTGCTCTTGCTACTGCTCCAGCTGCCAAAACTACGCAATAGTTTCAGTCACACTTGCACCGACAGAGCAACTCCACTGGACATACACACAATTTTGTTTTTATGAGAGCAACTTTATAAAAATAACGAGGTTTGAATTCGACCAGCAATCCCGTCACTATTCCATACATACACCTTTTTTTAATAAGAACCAGTAAAATTTTGCTGAGGTTCAATGTTCTTATTTTTTTCAGCAATTTAAAGCTCAAAATGTTCTTATTTTG
>JAOBYJ020044932.1:0-11384 GCA_025403565.2 Palythoa heliodiscus
GATATGGATATGGATATGGATATGGATATGGATATGGATATGGATATGGATATGGATATGGATATGGATATGGATATAGATATGGATATGGATATCGATATGGATAATGACATTGATATTTGTATTGACATTGAAATTGACACCCCTCAGTTCTCCACGGGTCCCTACCGAAGTTTTAAAAGCACCTGTGACGGTGTGAAAATCACCCGGCAAAATTACTTAATCGAAACTCTAGCAAAATGTTCGAATTCTGCAGCCCAACGTTTACCTAACTTCGCCACATAAATATGACAACTTCCTCGCTAGCCGAAGCGAGATAAATATTAAGTGTTTTGTCAATTAAAGGGAACCCCGACTGTTATAAACATTTAAGGTCAGAAAATACCTTGACTATCCCTGAATCTGCTTCAATGCTTCAATAGGGATTTGAACCTGTCTGTTCCAGATGCAGGGCGTTTTCTTTGGCCTATTTTGCTGTTTAAAATTCGTAGGCGGCGCCATTTTGTTTGTGCGCAAAGTACGCTGGGGCCATAACGTCACTCTTGCGCTTTAAGTGGATCCAGTAGTGCAACTCCGAGCGCAAGAGTGACGTAGCGAATCCCAGCGTACTTTGTGCACAAACAAAATGGCGCCGTCCGCGATTTTCAAACGGCAACATAGTCCACATGAAACGCCCTGAATCTAGAACTGACAGGTTCGAATCCCTATTTAAGGCATCGCAGGAGATTCAGAGAGATAGTCAAGATATTTTTGACCTAAAATATTCACGTTTATCCGCAGACCCAAACCTTAACACATCTTTAAGAAATTTTTAACATATCTTATTACAGTTTTTTGCTACTTAACAAGATAACAATGGCAGATGTGTAATCCTAACCGCATTGTTTAGAGTTCGTTTGATATGTAGTGGGATTTTGTAACTTTTTTTCTTATCTCTGACGAAGTTCTAGCATAGAAAGAAACCCGTAATAAGATCATTAAAAATAAAAGTTACAAGCCTTCCAAGTGCAATACACTGGTCGTTATTTGTATAATTTTTTTTATAAATTTCTGTAATTAACGACACCATTTGTGAAATAAAATTTGAAGGTTTGTGGCAACTTTGCTTAGCTCGTTTTTGCGTTCACCGTAACAAGAGGTAATATCTGCTCCACAAACTCTAGTCACGATTATGGTTTCAATCACGAACTGACAAGCACTATATTTGTTTGCTTCGCAGAAATCAAGCAAATTTAGCAGGGCTTGAAAGCAACCTATGAACTCTTCCTCCGCAATTGTTAGTCATTATCGCGGAGCGAACTGGGTCGGGTTTGTAGCCTGCCCATGCAAGGGTAGGAACTAAGTCAGTTTTGTTGAATGAATATTTCACAGATGTGCGGGAATTTTCAATTTTTTTTTAAATAAACATAAGCTATTAAAGTTGAATGCGGCCATACACTCTTGCATGAAAGTATATTTTTAAGAAACAGAACCGCTAATGTGGCCTGTCCTTGAATGTGGGTGCATTTAGTTGAAGTTGAATGTAGATTTGCGGTCTGTGTCTCGAACAAACACACCGGGTTAAAGTTGAATGAATATATACCTTGAATGTAAATACACATCGTTAAAGTTGAATGCTAAGCACAAGTGTTAAATGTGAATGTAAATAGACATTAAAGTTGAATACGTAGAATTGTTAACTATGAAAATTTAAGATTGAAGTTGAATGAACAATTCATTGTTGACTTTTGCAACATTCTGCCAACCATATCGATAACAGGGGAAAATGCAACAACTATAAAAACAAAACAATTGACTGACAACTGTATATGCTCAAATTTAAGTGCCAACTATTCTTGAGTGCTATCAAAATGCGAAGCACTCACGTGAGAGAGTACCGAACAGTTATGGGCATGATTCAGGTCATGAGGCATTTCCTGTTTGACGCAGGGCCCGGCGACAAAACATCAGAAATCCCTGCTGAGTAATCGAATGAATATAAATTTTGTGCTGTAAAACAAGTGAAAACTGCATATTATGCTAGCAGTGCTTTTTTCGGATTTTGAACAAATCATTAAAATTTATGCTCGTAATGACGAATTAAGCAAAAAATCTCAACCTCGTTCCCATGGCTTTTCCCTAGAGTTGGGGGTGTTTCTAGGGAAAAGCCCTGGGAACGAGGTTGAGCACAATCTGTCAAAGACTATATCAGTACATGTACCCCGACTCTAACACAGGCAAAAAATCTTTATCCCCCGTTTCTATGTTGCTTAGAACTGAAAAGTGTGTGCTCCGTGCCTTTCCGGCCCCGTGATAAAGTAAATTTTGCACGGCCCCTAAACAGCAGTGACTGAGTGAGCTTGCGATTGGTTCATCAACTTTCTACATTGAAAAATGCTGGAGGTTCAACCTCACTCATGTAAACAGGCCCTAAGCCGCTATATGCATTTTTTAAAACATTTTTAAAAGCACGAAGTGTTTAACTTACAGAAGAGCCGTAATTGTATATTAATGTCAAGAGGTGTCACGATTTCTATTTTAACTGTTTGATTGCATGGAATATTATCAGTTTTCGTGATATCTAACTGTAACGTTTTAAGGACTCTTAGTCACAGTACATTGTTCCCCAAATACTGCTACTGACGAGTTAAAAATTTGGATCTTAGTCTCGAACGCAAAGTTTGAGAAGCACACTGCTTAGTTTTGTTATACTTATACGTCAAAGGTGTGGTGGGGATGAGAAACGCCCACATAACCATCGGAAACTGACTGCCCTGTTGTGGGGGAGGGCTGTCTCCTGACCACATTCTCAGCTAAGATGTAACACTAGCAGTAAAAGCGATTATACTGAATATAGAGTAATTAAGAGGGGATCGTTAGAATATCGAGCAATTTTAGTTTTCAGTGGATAAAAATCCTATACCAGAGTAATGTGTATAAGTATCACATTCCTGTACTCTTTCTTTAAGAGATCTTAACTCAGTTCCTGTAAATGTAATAGCACCAAAAATAGTTTCCCCTGGGAGTGGGAGTCATAAAAAATGTCAAAGTTTACAGACGTCCTAAAATAAAAGCAAAATTTTGTCGTCGAATTCATTTTACCATATTTTTGAAGTAATTTATGGGAACTTCAAAATTCATTTTTTAATATTTGGTGTTAATACAGATAATTTCTTTCATAAGGGTAAAGTCTAATGAACACAGGCACAAAGAAGTGTGGAATATGATCAGTGTAAGTAATTTTGGTACAAGATTTTTGTCCACTTGTTACTCTTGGTTTCTCAAAATGCTGATGGATTCTGTGTAACATATGCATGTTTTTCAGCACCAAAACTCCTAGTCACGCAAGGTATGTGTGATAATTAGGTTTACTTGGCAAAAGCTCTCATATCAAACTTAATATTTGACGTCGGTACAGTCAATAAACTACTAATAACCGATCAAATGCTGAACAGAAAAGTTTCAACAATTTTTCAGACAGACTTCCATAGCTTTATATGGTCAAGTCAGAGAGTAGTTTTCAACAGGAAATAAACCTCCAGAAAACATTACGCTGTAGCCCTTTTATGTGACGTGAGTAAGCAAGGAATGCTTTCCGTTCATGGTTGTAAATTCTAAAACCTACGACAAGATATGACATGACATACAATCAGTCAGAAGAGAAATAAAAAAGGAAAAAAAAACGGCTTTGAAAAATAAAAAGCCGCGCTTCTCCAAAAGCAAGAGAAACTAAATAACAACTGAATATAAATACGGGAATATACGGGACAGAAGTGTAATTAACTTATACTTAAAAGATCCCTGATGCCTGGGAGCATGGGGCATGGGAGATACATATCAAAGATACGACACAACGTTTGGCGGTAAATTGCCGGAAACCGAAAAAGTAGCCTAACCTAAAATATCCCATTCCAACGCCGATTTTTAGATTTGGTATGTAGAACATTACTTAGTTTTCCCGTGTTCTGGAGAGTTTAATATTTTATAATAACGTTTTGTAAATTCATGGGAAATAGTTCAGTTGCTTTTTTTTTATCAAACTTTATAAAACATGCACATAACGCGATGCAATGTATTTGATGCATTTTTATCTATTAAGCCATGTTTTGACGTGATTTGCTCTGCGTGGATAAAAACTTCGCTTACATCTGAGGCCCCGCCTCGGTCAACTAATTGTTCTTGTAAACGTTGTTATTACAGAAAAATTTGTGACTCGGCGTTTATACAAAATAGTTTACGTTCTTACAAAAAATGTCAATGATTTATGCAAAAACGAGGCCGTAAGATTTTACAGTAGAAAGTCTCATTCAAGCTATATTCTATAATTTTATACTTTAATAATCATCAGGGCCTCTTTTGATGGAGAAAAGCAGTCCCAACATGGCAAAACCAAAAATAATCACTCCGTTTAAGCGAGTAAAAACCATGGCTAAAATTAGCGCGTAAGCGTGCCTGCACTTACACGTGTTGACACGGGCTGGCAAAGTTATTATAAATGCATTTGTCCCGGGTAGAAGATGGGATCGCTCTACCTTCGAAACCAAGTTATATTATTATATTACCCGGCTGAGCGGGAGCGGACCCGGCTAGCGGAGCGAAGTTCGTCAGTTCTAATTCAAAGGGCCTTAAAAAAAAATTTAGCTCGGAGTGGCACATTAATAACTAATAACATAATTACAATCATATGCATATCATATCATAATTTATATAACTGGTAATAACAAGTAATTACAATGTACTAATATAGAACATTCCTGTCATTTATGCTAAGTTTAAGTTGGCAGGTTTTGACAAGATGAAATTAAATACATGAAAAAAATATTATCGACTGACGTGCCTTGATAATGTCAACGGACATAATAATAGTATCTTGGGTATCATCTCTCGAAATGAAAGCTTTATCTTTTGACAATTATTTAAAGAAAAACTTAATTTAAACACATGATTCTTGGCTGTAAAACCTAAATTAGCATTTTGTTTTCTAATTATTTTTGGCGGTAAGAAAACACTTCATATACAATAAACAGGCGAAATAAAAAATACTAAATGACAAACTTAATGTGATTGATAACGTTCAGTCGAATCTTGAAAGCGCGAGCGGAGCATTGTTTCATACAAAAGGTACGCTTATTCTCGCTATCATTACAGCGCAAAACTAACAAGTTACCATGTCACGTAAGCAAAAATCCGGAGCACCAACTAATTATAAAAACTTTGCATTTTTAAGCTACTGAATTGAACGTTGGAAGTGAAAACCCCTTGATTACAGTATGAGATGAAAAGTCAGAAGTTGGCAAACATTGTGCATAAATGTTTGTTTCGTCTTAAAAATTAAATCTAAAAATCGAAATTTGTTATTACAATAAACAACTACGGAGAACTAAAATTATTAAAAGTTTATAACAGTAGAATATTAAAAAGAATTAAATTTTACAATAAATAGCAGATACAATTAGTGCATCTCAAGGCACTGGCCTTGTACAACATCATGCAAACAAAACCACATAAATTAACTAGTTGAGCCGACCGCGTAACCGCTCAATAAAAAACTTTGGGGTATTTATATCGATGGAATATAATGATTTCTTTAATTTATATTATTTCATGTACATGTATTGAAAATAGGCTAAACGCTACAAACTAAATGAAAGTAAATCTATGTTACCTTTGATAACGGATCTTTTACCGCACGCACTCTTTCGTACAGTTCGTCAGTTGTTTTGACTGAAATAGCCTCTAAAATTTGGCGCAAAAGAAAATTGTAACTTTATCTATTTTTTTTTATCTTCTCAAACGCTGTCACGTGTATTCTGTACAGTGATACGCGTTCCATCGATGGGACGATAATTGTGGTTTGACGTTTTCAAATATTGGCTCAAAACAAGTTCAACCTCAAAGATATCACGCTGACAAAAATGAGCGGGCAGGAAAAGAGATTAAAAATTGAGAAGTCACGAAAACACCTCGATACACGAAAACTGGTGTTGTCTCACAGAGCTTAAGTATTTTTCTGATATCAAAATAAAGTACTATGTTTGAAAAAGAAAAGGTTACAATATCAAGACAGTGCACAAGAGTCGAGATCTTAAGGATTTTTCTTCAAATATCACAAACCATTACCGAGTCACGGAGCTGCAAATTGGTAGTTTGACATTTAACGCATTATTAAAATTTTCTCAACATGATATTGCCTTTTTATTGGATATTTGGCGCTCAAATGTGTTTTCCAATCCAGTACAACTTTTACAAAATGGTAACGCTGACAATTGCAGATATTTTGTCCAAGTGCACGTATAAAATACCTAAATGTTCCTCGTTCCATTTGAACCATTTTACAGTGGTTCAGTTTGTCTCGGGGATTTTGGCCCTTTGTGAAATATCCCGGCCAGTGTATAATCAACAATGAATCGATAACTAATCGCTTTTAATTTAAGGTATTTTAAAATATATAATATTTTTGTCCGTATTAGGTTATAAAGGAAAAACAGAGGAAAAAGGGCAGCTTTCCATTTAGTGCCCGCCTCAGGATGTATAAATGAATGCCATAAATATAGAGTTATTCATTCTTAGAAATTCTCTCCTCAATTTTCATTTCCTAAGGGAACCCCGGCTGTTATGAAAATTAGGAAAAAGGAAATACCTTGACTATCCCTGAATCTCCCTCGATGTTCATTAAATATTTATTTGAGCCCGTCTAACCCAGATCCAGGGGGGTTTATTTGGCCTTCTTTGCCGTTTGAAATTCGCGAGCGGCGCCATTTTGTTTGTGCGCAAAGTACGCTGGGATCTGTTACGTCACTCTAGTACTCTTGCGCTCGGAGGTTTATTAGTTTCACTCCCAGTTCAACTACTATAAACGTCTACACGGACAAATAATTTGACAGGAAAAATTTGCTGGAATAGACGGTTGTGTTTCAGTAGTGTAGTTAGTTGTATGAACATTGTCAAGTGTACTTCATTACCTGCTTTCTTTTTTTTAAATACTTTTTTTTATTCAGTTTAAAAAAACAATATAAAAAACAATACAAAAACAAACAAAAAAAATAGAAAAAAATGCAAAGGAGCACACCTTTCACAACGTAAATATATCTCTGTTCTTTCTTCGGTAAATACGATTTTTGCTGGTAATTTAGTTCTTTGGTAAATTAAATAGTAATTACATTTTTAATTGATTCTCTGCACTTGACCTATACCCATTGCTTGTAATAACTTATTTTCTGCGGACTGTAAATGTTTGGTATCTAGGCTTTATATCCAATTTGAGTTCTACTCTTTGGTTTAACGGTAGACGTAGTAAGAGCGGACAGTATTTTTTGTATTGTGATAAAATGTGATTCAGTTACAAATACAAGTTGCAGTTACATGCAGATCAACTGACAAAATTAATTTGTCTTAAATCTTTTTAGATAAACAGCGTTTTATGGCAGATAGAAACTAAATTCTGTTTCACAAATGAAAATTTTTTCTGGAATTAAATAAAATTTCTCAAATGGAAACTCGCAAATGTACCCCCACAGCTATGTTTAACTTTAAGGAGATTTTTAAAACGTTTGAAAGCAGTGAAATCCTTGAAATATTTAAGAATTAAATATTAAAAACTTAAAGACGAAAGAATGACATTTAACTTACCAAGCTTGACAAAATGACAACTGAAAGTAACTGGAGTTTTTGCTTCGAATCAGGCATTTTTGGTTGAATACACAGAGACAGTGAATAGTGTTTGTTGAATTCAGATTCACAAAATTTTAGCATCGAAAACCACTCCTACCTAAGGAATATAAATCGCAGTTGGAGGGCCACGATGTTTTGCAGATGAAGCTGTTACTGACAAAAAAAAAGAAGATGGACGCAGCTGGTGTTTTGTAGAAGGGGCAGTTATGCGGATGCTGTAAACAACTGTGACCGACTGTCTCAAACCGTGTGGGATGTAAAAAAGATGCTTATTTTGGGCAACTTTTCATTTTCTGGCAACTTTTTCGCTTGCGAGCGACTTTTTCCGTTTCGAGGAACTTCGTTACTTGTAGAAGCTTTTTTATCTTTATTTCACCTTTTGAAAATTTTATTGCCATTAAAAGGAAAATAATTTATAATTTATATAGTCAAAGAACATGTTTCAGGTGATGGCGAAGAGCGCCGGGCCTTTGGCTGGTTCTACATGAAGTAGAGATTAAATGAATTAAGGGGGAAGAAATAAATGGCAAGTTTATCAGTAAATTAATCTGAGTATCAGGCCCTCAAGGGAAGGGAAGGGAAAGCCTGATACTCAGGTTATCAGTAAATGGAATTTGTAAGCCGTGATCAATTTGAATGTGGGAAGATATCTTTGAGTTTTTAATCTCGCAATGTTTATCGGATTGATTTATTTCAGGGACAAATCAACGTATCTAGATCTGTTGATGTTTGAAGCTTGTATATTACCTCCTGCAGTGAGTGTCATGGCTGGCAACGTTTGAGCAATTTTTCCAAAACTGGGCAACTTTCGGGCATCTTTTTTGCAGATTTTTGAGCAACTTTTGGCCATTTTACTAGCAACTTGTGGACGGGCCTAGTGATGCATGGACATTAATTTTAATATTTGACGGTGACAACTGAAGGATGGGAGGGGTGAGGGATTCTGAGTTTGAGAGGGGGGAAGGTAGCAATTTTTTTTTGCTCAATTTTTTTTTTCGCTGCCAGTTTTGATCACAGGCAGACCAGTCATAAAATCAGTGTGGACTTACAAATACAGAATTTGTAAGGAAAGGGCAACAAAATCGCTTAAAATGCCTAAAAAAACCAGCTATAAAAGATCAACAGACTACCAAAAACAACATGAGACCAAGGTTAGTCAAATTTTATTTGTAAGTCCACACTGGGCTGCCTGTGGTTTTGATGCTCGATTTTTTACTGAGACTTACGTTGACAGTTTGAAATGTGAAAAACTCATCGATTTTTAGAGTGAGCTCGATTTTTTCCCACTGGCTTTGCTTTCAGAATATTTCGTTTTTAGAAGCTAAAAATCATCTTAATAAACATTTCCGATAACCGGAAAGTAGACGCCATTTTGGATTGATTGTTTACATACGGGCATCATCCCGCAGACGCTATCTATCAATTGATAGATAGCGGGTACGGAGCCAATCAGATTGCAATATATGTGATAGATAGTGACTAGATTTCTACCAATGATGATAGTGTCTGTGGAATGATGCCCGGATGTAAACAAACAATCCATTTCAGACCTGTTTATGAAGACAATTCGTAGCTTCTAATTGACAAACAAATTCACGATAAAACAGAGGCAGCAACAAAATATAATGTAAAAATTTTCAAATGTGAGAAAAAAATTAATTTAAAGCATTAATTAGAAAAGTTTCACTTGACAAACAGTCGACCCTGTAAAAATTGAATATCGTAAACATTCATCGGTTTGACTTTGAAAGAATTAAAACATTACTTTCCAAAAAAGTTATTCTTTTGTTTCTTCTTCAGAGATTTCTACTGAAACAATTAGAGCACTCGCTCTTAATTTCTATCGCCAATAGATAGAATGGCTCGGGCTTGGCCCGCGTCATTCTATCAGGCGATAGAAATTGCGAGCTCGTATTCTGATTGTTAAATATATATACGTATAAAAAAAGTATAAAAAAAGCTACAGACATCTGAATTGCTTGGATGCAAATGAGGTGACGTCACGAATTTTGATTTGATTAATAGAAAAGTTATTGTCTCAATTTGAATCTAAAGCTAACGTAGTCCCTTCTACTGCTGTGATCTGTGAATAGGGGAAGATGAACGCCCCTGGTAGTGGGTTCCTGCCTCTGGCTAATGGCTGTGATCCTTTTAAGAAACTAGCAACGTTAAAGACTCTGAAAATATTAATATTTATAACAAAATGTTATTAAAAGAATACTTATCAAAACCTTAGTTTAGGATCAAGCTGGCTTCTTGAGGTGTTTCTCATAACAGTTATTAAATGACTTCTCGTTTTGTTTACCGTCGCATAAAAGTTTGTATGGCTTTGGGGACAATCTTTTGTAAGAAAACGAGTCTCATCCATTTTGATTTGGTTGTCCCCCGTCGCCTTAGATTACGAAGGGCGTAAGATACTAGTACCCCATGGTCTACAATAAAGTGATTTCTTGACTTGAAATTTCTGTTGAAGCTTTTTCCCTAACTATCAGAAGTAATTGGTAATTCTTTAAGGAAAAGTTAGAAACAAAAATCAAAACAATAAGGAAGAACTTATTTTGACTTCCAGTTCCCCAGCTAGTTACACCTCTACACCGTTTTGCTTTTCCTGTTTTGTTTCCTCTGCTGACTGCTCAGTGAATTTTCTCATTAAAACCATTTTCCATACTGCCTCCAACGATTCCTCCCACATACGCCCACTAAACATTTCTTTTTTATGATCAGAACAAAATAAACCCTAATAATCGTAAGTGTTTCATATCTTTTATTTGGTACAATTTTTTATGTACTCTAAATAAAACGGAAGGATATCGTTGTGCAAAACTATAGATCGAATGCATATTTGGAAGTATTGTTTGTAACACACAGCGAGCAAATTTAATTTTAATTTGTAGTTGTAAAAATATTATCGAGTTACACTGTGATAATGCATGTATGCAAGTTTTGAAAATCATATAGAGGCCTCGAGGATGTTATTAACTAGACCATAAAATAGAAATAGGACATGGGTTAAATATAGCAACCATAACCTATTACTTACAGGCTCGACTGAGTTGCTTTTTGAAAGAAAAACACGAAACCATGTCTATTTTAAGGAAAAAAGTATAAAAATGCAACTGTACCTGTTTCATAACTTGCAATCAATTACCTTCTATTCTTGAAAGGAATAATTTTGAAATAAAACAAGCATGCAACAATTTAAAGGAAGGCTAATATAAAGTACGAGAAACTAAAAAGATATACCCTACCCGAAACAAAGAATACAGTTTCGAATGAAAGATTCTGAACAATGGAAACTACGGAAAATCAAAGAACATTTACATCGTAATATACATTGTAACCCCATATAACAAGTTCTTAGCGGACCGGGCAATTTACTTCGTTATTTCGGGATTTTGTGATAACTGGAACCCCCATATAACAAAGATACCGAAAAAATATAAAAAACTTTGTTATATAAGGTTTGAAACAAAAGGCTAGAATGTGTGAATACACACTGAACAGAAATCAGTCTCAAATGCAACTGTTCAATGTTGAATCATAGTAGAGTTAAATGGTTCTGAAACTTGGTGGCTTGCTTTGTTCTATGTTTTTGTTCTCTCTTTTCCAATTGAAATATGACGTTGATCCTGCACAATTTACAAAAGGTTTTCAGACGTAAATGAGCAAACGGCCAATTGACTAACGAACCATCACACCTAGAACAAAAGATCATAACCGTGACCCCGCACACA
>JAOBYJ020045146.1:0-11375 GCA_025403565.2 Palythoa heliodiscus
GGTACTCTGGTTTTTCTCCCTCTGTATAAGATTTGTCAATCTCAATCTGACTCTGAGGGTTGTTCTCCGGGTACTCTTGTTTTCCTCCCTCATAAGAATCGACAAAAGGGGGCCGCATTAACTGGGGAGAACCTGTCGCAGTGACGCTTTATTTTGGGGAATAAAAGTAGTAAATAAAAAAAAATAAAGAATTAAAGAAATAGCTGTTGCAACATGTGGAAGGAAGGTTGGGAATGAGTGATACAAAAGCAACGTTTTCTTTGTTATGCATTCGTATTATCTTACTGTTTGGCGTAATAGACCGAGAGTTTTGTATTTGATATCTACGAGACTCAAAATCACATGAACTAAATCCTTGCTAAGCTCACTATTTGAAAAACCGTCATCAAGAATATTTAGTTCACCCAGGGAGGTGGAAGTTGCTTAAATTTTGGTATTAAAAGTTTGTAACAGATTAAATTTTTGGCCATCATCGGGTAACGTATAATACTGGAATATTTTGCGTGGGCTACCTCGTCGCTTGTCACGTGACAGTCATCCATCACGTGATTGACTTTCATTCCTGGTGAAGACAGTAGATTGCGGTGGTTAGAATAAAAAATTTGTTCTCAAAAGATTTTAAATTTAAGTTTAATAGCACAAGAAGTTCTCGAGGATTTGAGGCTTTTTGAAGATGCAAGGTATCCACACGTTTCTGGCAGGCGATGCTGGAAGGGATGTCTCAGATTACTTCGCGTGCCAAAACCCAAAATGTTTGAAATGCAAATTACTACAAGAATAGAAAAAACTCGCGTGTAAATGTTTCTTGTAGTAGTATCTGTTTTAAAGCAAATCGGGGATGGAGATGGTTTCTTGTTCGGTGTAAACTCGTGGGTTGCACGCAGAACTCATAATATGAGCTTTTCACGATTTGTTTCTAAACACGACAGCAAACGCGGTGACTTCCAGTTTGTAGCAATTGTAATAAGTAATGAAGATTGTTTTTTCTTGCCGTTATCAACAATTTTATCTGTTGTCCTAGTTTGTTAAGCTCAGTAGTTTGAGCATCTGTCTAATGGCTGGCTAGCGATTATTCAGAAAATCAGAAATCGAAGCGTTTTAAAGTTTACCAGAGTAAACATGGCTGGCAATTTACGAGGGTTATGTTTACCAGTAAACGTTTGTGTTAATTGCAGGAGTTTATTAGCTGCCATATTGGCTCAGGAGGGCCTCAAACCGTTGTGCGTGGGCAACAGCAGTCACAGCTGACCGGACGACAGTCGTTTAGATTCTCCTTACCGTTCATGAAATCCTTGGCTGTGGACACGGCGAGTACGCCTGGTGCTGACGCATGCGTGATACCGGCAGGCCGTCAGGATTATGTGTGGGGGGTGCCGTCATCTCTTGAGGGTCAACTGGGACCCGTTTGTGTGTTTAATGAAGGTCTACAAGAAAATACCATTCAACAACTACACGATTCAGGTTCGTGGAAATTGCAACTTATTGCCGATTGTGATTAGATCTGTAGGTTCCATTTAAGCGTGGGTTATGTACGTTCTGTATGGCGGCGTGGTTGGCGCAGTGGTAAGATCTCTGCCTTCCAACCACAAGATCCCAGGTTCAAATTCAGGCTCAGCCGAGTGTTGACGATTTGTGTTATTCTTCTTTCCGCCAGAGTTGACTCAGCTTTCCATCCTTAGGAGGTCAGTAAAATGGGTACCAGCTTCTGCTGGAAATTAATCTGCGACGGTTAGTATCCCATCCAGGGGGAGTCAATGACTCTCATCTGAGATAAGCGCCGGCTCCAATGGGCCACTTAGGCTCGTAAAAGGATTTAGGATTGCATACATTTTAACTTGTAATGGCCACCTGTTTTCAATTAGCCCCTAAGGTTATCACAGGTGGCCTGCACTCTATTTTTTGGTATTTATAAATGTAACTTTTCATTTTGAACTGTGTGTACAAATAAATTATTGTTGTTGTTGTTGTTGTTGTTGACAAGTTCCCGGATTGTCATCTTAAAGTGGGATGCTATAAATTTGAGATACTTTGTTGTGGGAATTAGCTGAATGTCACCACCTTGTGCAATTATGTTGAAAGGTTGGCTAGATAAAACGATTGAACTGGTATTTCAGAGGGAAGTTTCGTTCTCTATCAATCAAACTAAGGAGCAAAAATAGTTAGTGTAAGTTATTTTAGTAATAGCAAGTAACAAACCCAAAGCCATATTCTTGAAGTTGATAATCGAATCAAAGAACTGTTTTGTGGCTTCAGTTTCTCATTCGTAGTTGCGTGATAACACAGTTTCAAATTTCTGCATATCAGATTACTGAAGGTGTTAGTTTTGCTTGCTAGGACCGAGTAATTTGAATCTGTTCCAGCCACCTGATGTCACGTGCGCTGCCAAGTCTGTGTTGGCCGGCCTCGCTAATAAAATGGTGTTGTATTATAACTCTAAGGTAGGCTGATATTTGTAATGATATTGATAATAGTGACGATAATGAGGACAATATTTAAGCAATAGACCACGTTTTCTAGGGGTTTACCGGTGTAATAAACCCACGCGGGATGTTGAGAGAGCACGAGAACAACTTTGACTCACAAGCCGGAGGCAAGCAGAGGAATTTCTTTTGCCTTCAATATGTATTTAAGTAAAACAATTCGTTCAGCGAATTATACATAGTTTATGAACTTACACACCGGTTTCCGCCGCCATTCAACATTTCAACTCCACGACTTTAATTAACGTTTCTTCAAAAACGTCTTGTTTGCCCTTTCTGAAAATTTCACTAAACACATACTCCACAGTCTGCTGAGAATACGTCAGAATTCTGTTCTGAAATTTTGTTCAGTGGCGGTGGCATATCAAAACCTGAGAATATGTCGAAGATTGGAAAATTTTCTTTCAACTCATTAGTCATTGCATTATGGAGATCTCTCCACAGCGGGAGTTTACCGGTACAATAGTTCTTAGGTTTGGCAACTCTATTGACCAATCAGAATGCCCGTAGTATTTAGTTATTTTGTAAATTGTGGTAACTAATGATGTTGATGGTAATGAATATGTAGTTGATTAAAATAGTAAAAACAGCAATGATGATGATGATGGTGACGGTGATAAAGATGAATGTCAATGACAATGATCATGACAGTTATGTGTTATTATTTTACCTTGTCTATTAGGCTGGTTTTGACCACGTTTGTTGCGATCTGACTCCACCCCAGGCCGGCCATACCATCCTCGACGGAAGGTATGTACAAAAGATCGACAACAGCACATTGTAGTGGTAAATGTGTAATTTTTGTCAGTAGTAGCAGCAGCAGCTACTGCTAGGGGCTAAACTGCGGCGGATTAATGTCCCTTCCAGGGGAAGTGAATGACTCAAGTGCTCAAAATTTAAAAAAATCCAGGTTGCCGCTGTTTCAACAGCTGGACAACCAAACCCGTGAATTTGGTTGCCCTGATTAATTTTGGTTGCCCCTTAGAAAAACCTACCTTAGCTGAGGAAAACTTATTATTATTAACTTCACATTATCGGACATTGACAACACAAACCGCCACATAAGTCTTCTGCTGTTTATAATTAATTTATTTTCTCTGTTTGGCTGGGTTGTCCGTTGTTTATTCCTCGATCGGGCAACCAGCCTCTTAATTTTACCAAAAACTGGTTGCCCGGAAAACTTTTTGGTCGTCTGAGATGACCGGACGACCGCTAATTTCGAGCACTGTCACTCTCATCCCCTTAACACTACAGAAACTGGAGATAAACGCCGAGTCCAATGGCCAACTTAGGCTCGTAGAAGAATCTGGCTCTACGTAAGCGAGAGAACGACTCTGAACATGCATTGCCTTTCATACAAGACTTTATCTTACCGGGAATTGTAGTGCATTCTGATTCGTAATGGAGAGTCAGGTTGGCGTAGTGGTCATCACTCGCGCCTCTCACCTCTACAACCCAGGATCGACTCCCCGGGCTCTGCATGTGAGCTGAGATTTGTTGATCTCAATCTGACTCTGAGGGTTTTTATCCGGGTACTCCGGTTTTCCTCCCTCAGCAAAATCGACTCCCAGCTTATTCCATCTGGCTGTGGTGCTGTGCTCCGAGGTTGTACATGGACCGTAAAGCGGCTGCCATTGTGTATGTGTCTGTAACCCGTGTTTGTGTGTGATAAGTGCGCCTTTAAAATGCTTACGGTTCGACCTCGTGGAGCCGCGTTCTCGTGATTCAATTCTTGACTGCAAGGAGGACGATTAGCAAAGCTGATTTGATTTGGTTTGGCTAATCTTAACTGGTTCCAATTTTGAAAGACACGGAATACGGATATCTGGTAAACTGGATCTCTTTTCCTTTTACAGATTTTTGATGTTTCTGTGTTTCCGGCTCATAAGAATAACTTTCACTCATCAAGTCCAATGAATTTCTCAACTGACTGTATAGACCTAATTAATAATTGATGGCCATTTTAATATTCTTTTGTCTTCATTCAAATTAGCCTCACTAGCCTCGTTTGGAGTAACATATTCTTTTGATTTTTGAGCTCAAAACGAGGCTAGTGAGGCTAATTTGAATACAGACAAGAGAATATTAAAATGGCTGCCAATTACGAAGGTCTGTTTATACGAATAAGAAAAGCAACAGGATTAAAATTGCATGCGTGCTCTTGCATTGCTTTACGTTGAACTAAACTATTACTCTTAATGATAATTAAATACAATTATAACTATCCCATCCCAAGAGTTAATACCAGTAGTTTTATTATCTTCATATTTATAAGCTGCGATCTGCTTCATTTGTGCTGATCAAACGCTTTCGTTTGTCTACAGGCTGACTGGACACCGCTGTTTTACGTGGGACTTGAAGGTGAGAGGTGAATTAATTAGATATTTCCTAAGTTTCTGTGTAAATATGAAACTCATTACTTTTCATTTTTAGGACGTTTTCAATTCCATAGGAGGCGTGAACGTCTTTCTGCCGTTGTTGGAGCAGATAAACAAACAAGAGAAACAGCGAACGCCATCATTTAGCGTTCGTCCAGAGAAAATGTCGAGTGGAGAGCATTTAAAGCAATTGGTGGATTGTCAAAACGGCTTTATTGCTGAGGAGAAGGCCGAGATTAACACGTAAGGGCTTAACAAACAACGCCTTTTCTGAATATTTTTTAATGCCGTATTTTATATGATAACAGAGAAATTAGGCAAACACTGTATCTTATTTTCAAGTATAGGAAATCGTATAAACGCGTGTGCAGTTTATGATTTATGGGCGCGAATGATGTTTTAAAAGTTCTCAAAATTGCACTGGCCGAAGGCGAGTGTGATTTGAGAACTTCAAAACATCACGAGTGACCATAAATCACGAAGTGTACACACAAGTTCATACGACTTTTTGTTTATTGTATTCTCAACATTAAAGCGTTGATGCTTCAATGATTATCTAGCTGTTCGTGCTCGTAATCTCTCTCTGTCCGCGAGGTTCTTGCTAACTTTTTGTTCAGTCGCCCATTTCTATATATCAAACTTTTAACGTGGTCTGTTTACCTTTCAAAGTATTTTGACTTTTCGCATTTTTTTTCAGTTGTTCAACATCGTTTTCGTTTGACAAAACATAATTAACTGTCGGCCATTTTGTTTTTTATTTTCAACTTTGGCACTTGTAGATGTCTCCATAGCAACTTCCTTACTGTACTCTATAACCTATTTATGCATTCGCAATTATCCAATTAGAAATGAGATATTTTGCTGAGAATATAATAATTGCTTTTATCATCATCTTAACCATTATCATATTATAACGATCATTATATTATATCTCAGTTGCACAGCCTGGCCGCTGTAACCTCGGAAGCACAAACTATGAAACCATGCTTGCTCAATTTTGCTTGAAATCCATCATCAGCAGTGCATCATCGTGTCGTCATTACACCTGTCATAATGTTATGTAATCCCTTTGTCATCAAATCATCGTTTCATCATTTTATGAATTTGTATTCTCACCTTCTTTAATTTCGCCTTTATTCTTGCGTTTTTGTTGATCTTACAGACAAGTTCAATGTTATATGAATAAAATTTACATATTGATATTCATCATTTTCACAAAGTCTTCTGTTTTCAGGTTTTCAGACATATTTGGACCAAATCGAAATACTAGCATAAATTCCTTCACGGACACATCTGTTGTAAGCCGTTCGAGTAGGACAAGTATGGGAAGCAGTACGGAAGATCCTTCTGAGGAACATCGAAGTCTGTCTCGTCGTTTTGGACAAGGAAAATCAGAAGAGTGGATTGTAGTTGATAAAAACAAAGATAATTGTCTTGATAGAAAAGAAATCAGGGAAATATGTGACTGTTCGAGCTGTAGCGATATTGCGCTTTATATTTACTTGCTTGTTATCTTGCTAAAAGAAGATGAAATTCATGAACATAATCACTCGGTGATTATCGCTTATGTTGGCAATATGCTGCAAAGAAGTCATGTAAGCCTCATTGATTTTCACGTCTTGAGTTCAATACAAGCATTGGTTGACTGTGTCACGCCAGGACGCGAACAGTTACTGAACAGTATATACAAGGATATTATTTTTAATTTTGCTATTTGGGGTTTCACTCAGCTTGATATTCGCATTGGACATCTGCAATATATATCCACTCTGATAAAGGATAATCCTTCTCGACTTCGTGAAAGTTTTGGAATAGAGTTTTTATTGGATGTTATCCGGCTGTATTACAGTGAAGGTGGAGAGATACCGTCCAATCACAACGGATCTCATCGCTCTGGTGCTGTAGAATTGATGAAAAATGAGATCAAGGCCATTCGTGGTTCTCTGATGGGTAAGAACTTTGCGCATGTGTTAAATCAATGCCTTTACCAGGAACTGCAACCCTAACCCTAACCCTAACCCTAACCCAACTGGATCTCATACTTTTTAGAATACTTGCAATCCGGCTTGGGTTTAAGAAAGAATAGATTTCTGATATACTAAAGCATGTTGAATTTGAACGTGGATTCTGTTGTTATGATAAAGCATGAAGACTTCATGTATATGTTTACCTTGGAAATCATTAGTAAGTACTACCTTCGAAACACTCTCGTTTTAAAACGAAAATGTTTTTTCATCAGGACATCCAAACATCGAGAAATTTGTTGTAAAAAACGAGGCGCAGTCAAACACGAATTGTTTGGATCCCACATGAAACACTGTTTTAAATTTATGTCATTGCTTCCCAAACTACCATGAAAAGCTCAAAGCAAAAGAGAAAAGACCGGATTCCTGGAGGTGATTTTCTTTGTGTTATCCTCCTCAGGGATTGTAGTTCTTGAGAAAACAAGTTCGCATCTAAAATCAAAAAATTCAATTACAATTTAAGAAAAAATACATTTTCAAGCCTTTCGTAAAACATGTTCTTGAAGATCGATTAAATACTCAAATACACAAAAACTTCAGTTTTCCTTTGTGCATCAGAAGATGACAACTTTGGGGGCAACGTGGCTTAGTTGTTAGGGCGCTGAATTTCAGTGGGGATGACCCGGGTTCCAATTCCGTTCTGGTTGGATTTGTCTCAGGTAACCCCAGAGTCAAATCCGCCACCGTCCACGCTTTGTAAATTGCCAACTGGTCTGCCTCCTGCAAGTTGGGATTCTTAACTGTGTAGTTTAATGTTAAACAGTGGCATGCCTGGAAATTAGCTTCTAGCTAAGTGCATTGACCACTCTAGAAATAATTTGTATGTTGTATTTTTTTTGTAACTCGAATTAAAATTAGTTTCGATGAATTTTAGTTAGTGTTAATTCGAACAATAATTTTAAGTTTTCATAAAGGAAAGAAAATTTTCCTTCAGGATTCAAAAATTGATTTTCTGACCAATCAGACCAATATGTGAATATATACAGAGCAGCAAGATTTGATGGTACACAGATGTTATCACCACAGGTATAAACCAGTAATTTGGATTCTTACATAAATATTAACAATCCATGGATATGACTTACATTCAGCAGGATATCATCTGAGGTTACCTCAGCCCATTTGATGTGAGGAAATGAATAGGAATATAGAAGAAAGATCTTTACAAGCACCATTTGTGGTCTGTCTGGTTTTTTGGTATCTAAATTATAAATTATCTTATCTTGTTTTTTCTAACCTTTTAGCTTTGGTGAAATACTACTTCACTCATAAGGTGAAGCAAGAAGAAGTGGGATTGCTTGTCAAGTATCTGGCCAGCACAAACGATTCAGATCAGGTGGTGGAGGCACTTAATGTTCTAGTGTCTCTGTGTGACACAAGCTCGACCAGTAAGATGGTCAAACGGCTGTCAGGTAGGTCTCCAGATGGTTGGAAAATACTAGTTTCACTAGAGTTCGTTCAGTCAGAACCTCGTACAATAAAGGTTCACTATAGGCGAATCTTTGCTGACATCATGGTTTACAATCTTCTTCATTAGCATACAACTTTAGTCGGAGAAAGACCAAAGATAAACAACTGACTTCAAAACTTAAAAAAGCTTGTGAAGTGAAATGAGTGACCAAACTTTCGGTCAAAGAAGAAATCGCAACTCAAAAACACGCAAAACAGCTGGGTGGCAAGAACGATAATGAGCTATACATTCTATGTAAAATTTCCAATTTTTAAAACCACATCACGAAAAGAATAGTCAGCATATCAGTCTCATATTTTCAGAGAATTAGTGACTTTCCTTGTGGGGAATAGGGTTGCTGAAATTAGCCGCGCCTTGCAACAGCACAGGTCGTTACCAGCACTCACCATGGGACGTTTTCAGCTTGACCTGGGGTGCCAATTTCAACATCCTCCGCACATCTTCTCTTGCCTGGTCTTTTTGACGGAGCTGTCATACCAAGCTTGTGGACACCAGAATCAACGAGACCCTCCGCTTGATCACTAACTGCTTGGTACATCAGGCGCAACTACGCAGTCCTTAAACTTGCGGAGAAATCGTTCCACCCGGACTCCCTAGCACCCTTACGAACCCCAGCTGATGCACCAGCTCAGCTTCTTCACTGAAAAACCTTCTCTACGCAAGCAGGGCCCCTTGCCAACAATCCACTGTCACCGTCATGGATCGAGGACTGCTGGGCCGATGAGTGGGCTGCCAGCAAGAACACCTTGCGCGAGTTTATAGATTGTCCAAACAAGCTCCCCAGCCACGACATCCCCCATAATGGCTGGATTCGCCTAAACGGCGTAAGATCGGTTTGGGCAAAACCTGTCTCGTTCCTGAGTAAGATTGGTGCCACCGACTCGGAATGGTGCCCGTGCGGTAGTTTACAAATGGTGTCCGACGTAATCAACGCATGTCCCCTGTTCGGTGCCCCTCAGGATCTCAGGGAATAAGGATGCTGGATCCCGCAATCCGTGCCTGGCTGGAGTCCCAGCTGACACTGTGACGACCCCTGCTGGCCATAATCATACGAACGACAATTTTCAGAGAAAGTTTGTTTTGCAGAACCATTTCATTATTCAGGAGCTTTGCTTTTGCAATTAAATTAGAACGAAGAATTTTTTCTGTCGAGGTGAATGAACGTTTTCAGTGAAAAGAAAATTTATGGGTCAGGTATTGATTAACTTACTAATTTTTGAAAACGATTTACTGATCTTATGTTATCAAAATCTGTTAGCGACAAAACGAACTAAAATAACCTGAATAACAAACGCATATTTAAAACAAAATTGTTTTATTATTTGCTTGTTTTGTTGTAGATCCAGGTTATGTTTACGTACTGGTAGCACTCCTATGCAAACACAGCGCCAGGAAATTGCATCTTAAAGTCCTGAAAATAATATCAGATATGCTGATGTCGAATCAAGTGCTTGAAGCTACCAAAGACTGTTGGAGGCTGAAAGACGTCGGCTTCTCGGCCTTGACAGAGTTCCTTTCTCAAGATGTTTCTGAAGATCTTGTAAAAGCCTTAATAGTGCTTAGCGTTTCGGAACCGGCAGAAGACAAAGGAGTTGTCATATATGAACATTATGATGTGGTTTTGGCTGTGGTACGAATGATTCGTAACGAAGATTTGAGTATTAAATTATACATTGCGCATCTGGTAAGGTTTCTATAAACCTCACTGTGTTGTTCTGTCACTTTATTGTAGGGTTTGAGTTTTCTATGTTCTTCAGTGTGTTTCTGTTTAGCATATTATAGGGTGTTTCCATGAGTGGAATTACAAGAAAGACGAGCCACTACCATCTTCAGCATAATAATTTGAGATGAACACAGAGATCTGTAGGGATTCATAATAATTCAAGAATATCTCCGCCTCTTTACTGAGTTATGGGCGAATATTTTTTGACGTCATTGTTTACATTTTGCTCCATTAGCATTCACCTTCAGCCGCAGAAAGAACAAAGATAAACAACAACTGACTTTAGAACTTAAGAAAGCTTCTCAAGTGAAATGAATGACCGAACTTTCGATTCTATTTATGTAGCTTCAAAGAACAGTTCTCTATTAAAAAAAAACACCAAACAGCTGGGTGGCAAGAGCGATAATGAGCCATACATTCTTTGTAAGATTCCAATTTTTAAAACCACATCACGGAAAAAATACACGGCATATCAATCTCATAGTATCAGATGAAGTTTGTTTTGCAGAACCATTTCAATACTCATTAGTTTTGTTTTTGTAACTGAATTAAAAAGAAGATTGCGTATTCTAATAAGGCAAAAATGGTAACAAATATCCGCCTATGGTGCGCAAGCAAATGGTTGCTTTGCAGTGACTTGGACTTCTGTGTTCCTCTTGTGGCTACACTACTGGTCTTTTCAAAGTGCAAAGTGTGGTCGATGCTTTCAAATTCTTGTTGCATATCTTGACACTTTCTCATGCTTGTTTCACCATGATATGCAAAATCACAATCTATTCAGTTAATAGCAATGAATTTTTTTGAGATAAGTGCCTTGACCCTCGTGTTAATGTAGATGTTTGGACCGGTATAGTAAACAATCACATTAAGTGATTCTGTTCACAGAATCACTTAATGTGATAAGGAAATGAGATGATAATTGCTGTGTTCATACAATATTCTGGACAGTGTTAAGTGTTTTTTACAATTGTTCATTACAAGTATTTAATTATTTTACTGATGGGTGGACCTAATGGCAGTGGCATTGGTAACTGTGTCTTTGATAGTGAAAACGATAATAGATATTGCGATGATGGTGTGACGATAATGACGGTGATGATGGTGTAGATGGCAATGATGATAGTAACGGTGATGATGGTGGAGATGGTAATGCTAATGAAGATGATGATGATGGTAATGACGATGATGATGGTGGAGATGGTAATAATGATGATAATGATGGTGATGATGGTGGAGATGGTAATAATGATGATAGTGACAGTGATGATGGTGGAGATGGTAATGATGCTGATGATAATG